>VZTG01005248.1:3664055-3698826 GCA_013397845.1 Melanocharis versteri | reverse complement strand
GCTGCGGCGGCAGGCTGGGCGCTACAGGCCCGGCTAGGCGCAGGCTGGCGGCAGCAGTGGCCGTGCTCGGGAAGCACGGCAAGGACGGCTGGCTGTGGTGGCGGTCGCAGTGTGTTTGCAAGCGGGCCCGTGCTGCAGGCAGGCTGTGTGCGGGCTGGCTGTGCCCGTGCCCGGGAAGCACGGCAGGGGCAGCTGGCTGCGGCGGCGTCTACCCTGTCGGGGAGGCAGCCGAGCACGAGGTCATCGTCATGACAAGCTGGTTTGCAGGAACGATGAAGCAGGGAAGCAGGACCATAGGGAGGAAAAGGCAGAGGGTGGGAGGGGGGCCGAGCAGACTCTACGAGGGGGCCCCCACTCCCTTCAAGCAATCCACAACAAAATGGCCCCAGTTATGTCCCAGATAGCTGCTTTTATCTCCTAAGGTTTCTCCCACAGCTTGATTTCCCGGGCATCCGGCCATTCTTGGCGGGCATTTGCCCCACGGGGCATTCTCTGCCCTGACTGGCTGCCAGGTGAAGCCTTTCCGGGGGCAGGGGTGCCAGCACAGTCTTTATAGGAATCTTTCACGTCATGTGTAACATATGTTGAGGCATAAATAAAAACTAGATCGGTCCCTCTCAGGACAGTAGCCTGCTTTTTGCTTTTCTGCATATGCACAGGGACAAGCATTGCAAACACAACTTCTGGTACAACGTATTTATTTAACCAGCTCAAGAACAATGTGAATCTTCAGAGAATTTTTGATGTCTGCAGTGCTGCCATTTCAGAAATAAAGCACTGCAGTGTTTTTTCATTGTTTTGGTTGATTCTGATTTGCCTAAATAGCATAGAATATTTCAAAAGATGAGAGGAAATGGCCTCAAGTTGTGCCAGGGGAGGTTTAGATGCGATACAGGAAGAATTCCTTCATGGCAAGGGTTGTCAAGCACTGGAACATGCTGCCTAGGGAAGTGGTGGAGTCACCGTGCCTGGAAGTGTTAAAAAAGTGTGGATATGGCACTTAGGTTCATGGTTTAATGGCGGACATGGCAGTGGTGCTAAGGTGACAATTAAGCTTGATGCTCTTAGCTGTCTTTTTCAACTTTCATGATTCTGTGATTCTAAAGACATCAGACACAGCACAAAAATTGTTAGCTTGCCAAAATTTACACCAATATATTTAATACGACTAAGTTTGATACCCCACTGTTCCACCTCGTGAAACAGAGTTGTTCTTGGCAGAACAATGTATATGATGATTTGTTTGTCTGAATGATGTGTGGCAATGTGAGGCTCTTTTACATTTTAATGTTGGAAGTCTGTTTTTATGTGGAACATCCTTCATATAGATGTCACTGAAGCTGCGGCTGTGAACACATTCATTAGCTCTGAGAAAAGGCTGTTGAGTGCTTTGTTACTTTGACCAGCAGTGATACACAGACATTTTTAAGAGCTGGAATATTGGAATGTATAGTAGGAGATGTTGTGGGGTGGCATAATTTGCTTTTCAGGATGCACACCAAAACATAGGCACCTTTCTGATTCTTAGGCCTACCTCTTCAGCTGAAGCCTAAGTTTTTAATTTAAATGAAAATTATGTTAATGAAAATAACTCATTAGAAGGTCACACAAAGCCTCCCTTCACACTGCACAAAACAAAAGCAACACAAGCAGATTTTGGTTTAAGAAGTGCTCTGAGCATGGAGCTCTTTTTCCCCAGTTACAGTATTCAGGATCAGATGAACAAACATAATTTAATTATTGGTATGTTTAGAGATAAAAGTACTTTGGAAGTAAAGCAGAAGAAGGGGAAAGAATGCTTCCAGGGGAATTACAAAAGTCGTCGATCATGCTATGCCTTTTTTTATTTCCAAGCACTCTCATGATGGTACAGACTGTTTAAAGCCTTCACAATTACCTATCTATTGTTGATTTCAAATTGGTTTTTGTATGTTGAATCTAGAGGAAATCTTAAGCCATGAATGGGGAGGAGACATAAGGCTGCTAGAGTACAAGGGATAGAATGTGCATGATGGCTAAAAGTATATAAAACTCTGAATATAACTCTGCTCTCTAAGCAGTGCTTCATTCCAATGAGCTTTTTGAGTTGGTGAGTTTTGGATTGCTTTGGGCTTGTAAGGCTTGTAAGGCCTAGTGGGATTGGAAGGTGAATGAATAATATCCCTGTCACTGATAGATGTTTCATAGTGTTGCAGCTACAGAGCAGTTTCTCTTTCACTTTTATCTGTACTCAGCAAAACAAAGCCTCAAGGAAGGGCTGATTCAGCATAAAGTTTCACATTAAAAAAGTCAGACAAAATCCACAGCTGAGCATCATACACAGGACTACCACTTTGTCTGACAGCACAGTAGTGCGAGGTTTAGTAGCGCCAACTGTCCATTTTCCCTTTGTCCAAAAGTGACTGCCTTTCAGATGGTTGAAAACAATTTAACATCGTAATAGACAGTATATGTCAGGTGGAAAGAGATTAGGGATGGGGTGGCTGTGAAGGCTGATGATTCATCAGATAACTGCAATCCATAAATAAAGGTGTCTTAAAGTTATCAGCTTTCAGTAGTGTGCTCCGATTAGATCTACTTGCCTCAAGAAAAATACAAGCAATCTATTATTTTTCTTCAAAGGGTGATTGAAAGGAGCTTGATGCAGGTTCTTACACAGAACAGGTGTTATAATCTTGTCTTCAATTAGTGCAGTCTCTTTGAACCCAGAATAAATACGCTGTGTAAGCTTAAAGTATTTAAAAACAATAAAATTCAGAAATGCTTCCAGCCAGATGAAAGGCCTTTTACTTGCTGATGGAGAAAATGCAAAATTAGTAGTTGGTAAGGTTGTTACAAAGTAATGCTGTTCCTTTTGCCAGTTTGGATGGATCTACCAACCTAATGTGATATTTTTGGGAATAGCAAGTGAAATCAGCATGCAATTGCTTTAGAAGAAGAAAACACCTGTTCAGTGTGCAAAGTCTAATTCTGCATTATATGCTGTATTTGGTGACACGAATTCTGTCAGCCTGGGGTCTTTTCTGAGTTGCCAAAATTTTAGTTAACAATCCACACAAAACCTCTAGTTTACCATAAACTGCTTCCTGCAAATATCTTAGATGTTAATGACTGCCCTGTCAGGCAGCATTACAAAAATATCAATAGAGTTTTTTTTCAGGGAATTGAGGCAGATGAGAGGCCAGGCCTGCAAAAACACACATTACCAAAGATGCAGACTGGATTCAATCCTAGGTGCATGTAAGGGTTTGTAGGGCTGGGACTGCACCGCTTCCCTACCTGTGTCCATGTCCAAGGAAAGTCACAGCCTGTGTAAGATGCCTGTGAAACGTGTGGAAGGATTCAGGTGCCTCAGAATAGGAGCTCTAAGTGCTGGTAGAAAACAGTTCACAGAACAGGGCAACAGAAAAGGTGAAGAACGGGGCACTGCTCTTCACTCAGGTAACAGAGCCTAACAGTGGTTTGTGGAGTGTTTTGGAGTGAACTTACCTCTTTCTTCTCCTTTGGAGTTGCTGGATTGAGAACTTGATCAGGCTGCCATGTCCAGTATGATTATCCTAGCCCTTAGGCTATAAATTGCACCTGACTCTCCTCAGTGAATAAACAAGTAACTATTGTGAAGTAGAACCATGTCCTCATGAGACAGTGAGGGAGATCTGTCTTGATTCCTAGAAGATTAAAGGGGTTCATACAGCTCTTAAGAGATAGTGAACTTCAGTTTTGGGCTTAGATCAGATGAAAAGTGGCTGAAACTAGATCTTCACATCCCTGCCAAATGGCTAAGTCACTTGTTTCCTCATCCTGTAAATTCCCTCAATAGCTAGATTGAACATAAGTTCTTTTAAGAAATAACAGTAAGCATACATAATAAATAGTCCTAGAACCCAGTAGTTACTTTAATATATATATACATATATATTTATATATAATTTATATGTATTGTGGTACTTAAGCAGTTTATAAAAGCTGACCCAAAGTGACCTGCCCAAACATGTAGTAGATCAGGGAACTGAACTTAGAAATAACAAGTGCCAAGTTAGTACTGTAATTGCCAGGCTCTTTCTTTCCTCCAGTGTTCAAGGAGGTCTCCCTGCTATTCTCTGAGACTCCTACTCTAATGTATGACTACCAGGAGAAAAAGGTTTCTGCTAAAATACCACATAATGTATTTTTTAGAATTATTAAAAAACCCCACAAACAAACAAAAAACAGCAAAAAAAAAATCCCAAACAAAACAAAAAAACCCCACATTTCTCCAAAAATACTATTTCCTCCTCTATTATTTAATCCTCCTGATTATTTAATCAGGAGATATAACTGAGAATATTAGTTCCTTTTTGTGTTTCATCTTGAATACTACATGCCTCTGCAATAATGGCCATGTTTAATAGGTAAAGCAAGGAATTAAAATAAACCTTCTTTATTCTTTACAGGTATGACAAAAGAGAAGATGTTAAACCAGGAGACCAGCTGATGTTTTCTTACACACATATACTGATGGAAACAAATCCTCTTCAAATATCACATTACAAGACAACCCACAGGCCACTGGCAAATATACCTGGTATCAGTAAAATTGGGTTGAACCTTACTGCACTACCTCCTTTTACTTTAAACTTGAAACCAAAACTAGTACTGTTGGAAAAACTTCCTCTATCGTCTTGACTGTGAATTTTAACTAAGTCTTTTGGTGTGATTTTGCTGATGACTGAACTATACAAGACAGCAGCAAATTGTCATTCCAGCACTGCAGCTCCGCTTCTGTGGAAAGGCACGGAAAATCTCTGTACCGATTGGTATTTAGCTCCGTCCTGTTTCTTACATAAATATTAGAGTGCATTCCTAGTCAGTATATACGCAGTTTACTGAGTTGTATTGTTAGATATATTTGAGAGAGGTTGCCTGCAAGTTTAGTGATACTAAGTAAAACCTGTCTACTTGGTTTGGTAGTCTGTTTCATCATGTAGCACAGGTATGTCCTAATTGTTCTATATAAAATACAAAACCAACAGATTTGTGCTACGGCAATAATTTGATATGTAATTTGTGTGTGCAAAGATGTATTACTTAATGTATCTGCAGGATTGTAATCCCCTCAGTTGTCAGATTGCCTGTGTGAAACCTAATGATGTTATCAACATAGGAGAGCCATATTCATCGTAGCTTCATCATAATACCTAATTGTGTAGGCTACCAAACTAATGAAAGTGAAACATTCACTTAAAAAGCAGTTGTACCTCTTGACAAGCACTGTTTCATAACAGATTTGAGTATTAAGGATGATTATCTTCATTCCAACAGTTCATGAAAAAGCAGCAACTTGGATTTCCCAAGAAAAAGAATTTTTAAAATAATGTTTTCCCTCTTCTACTATAATGATAATAATGATATCTTAATTTGCAGTGCAAAAATTTACCTATGAAAGTATTCACTTTAAGATAGGTGCTGTTTACCTTTTTTTTTAATTAAGTAACCCCTTTGGAAAGGAGTACTCTAATGTGCCATGTACTGCATTCTATAAACTAGAATAAGATTGCATGCTCTGTAGTTTCTTTATTAGATGTTTTTGTTAAGGATGTCTGTATAGATTGCTGAATGAAACAAGGAAAAAAGTTAGAATTCTGGTTAGGGCCATTTGTAATATGACAGAAGCTCCATTAGTGTAAACTGTCAGAATTGCTGAAATTATCATGGGCAGAAAACTATTCCTTGCTGACTGAAAACTTGAGTAAAATATAATTATGGAATAAAGTGGTTTGGGTTTTTTTGGTTTGTTTGTTTTCTTTTTACTCTTAAACTTGCTTGATTCAGGAACTGCCTTTACCTGTGTTTGTTTCAGTTTTTGGGACCATGTTTTCTTTTTATCCTCTAGATTATGTATCAGAGGAACTGATCTGGTGGGGTGGAGCCTGCTCCCTCGTGGGTGGCTGTTGTTGCCCAGGCTTCCTGAGCCTGAGCAGATCTGGCAAAGGCAACTTGCAGAACTTGTTGGTCCAGTCTCTGGCCACTCCTGAAATTTAAATCATTTAAGTATTATCTATTTGACTTGTCTTTGGAAGAAAACTTAGCTTCCACCAGAGACAGTTTGAACATCAAACAATTCATAAGAGACAGAAGGAAATACATGTGCAAATAGCTGCAAATTTGGAACCACACAAAGGAAAACTTTTGTTTAAGGATGTAGGTAGGCCTTCATGTTAAGGCTAATCATTGACTTCATGTAACTCCCCCACACTGTAATCCACAACTCAAGAACCCAAACTAAAATTTATCCTGCCCAGGTGTATACAAATGTCTGTGTGGTAACTCCAGCTTTCCAAATCCCCGGTTGTCAGAATCCCTCTGCAGGAACTTGCTTCTGTTACCTACAGAGAAAACCTAGGGCTACTATGCTTGCAGAATAGGCATCTCAAGCTACGGTCTGAAGTGGCACTGAATATATAGACACGAGGCATTTGAAGAGGTTCATCTTGCTGAATGTCATACTCGCGTCATACGGGGTCCTTCCACAGAATTTTATTCTGGTGTGTAGGCGCTACCTGTGGGACTTACAGCAGTGATGGTGTTCAGCTGTGGAGCTCATGTTAGTACCGTTCACAGCCTCATCATCCATGGAAATACAAGCGATCAGCACAAACTGGCCTTCTACTCTATTTGTTTGGGGTAGAGAAAGGTAAAATACGTACAAGGAGACAGGAAAGAGATACTGGATTGCAGTTTTGAAGACTGTCTGAAGTTTATTTGGGTCCTGTTAGATCTTGTTCTCCATATGTGGTTATCGAAAGTGCTTAGTTTGAAAATCTGCAACTTCAGTTTTGTAGATAAAAGGGCTAGATTGTGACCCAGGCAGTGCATGGAGCACCGCAGTACCTGTGGCTATATGACCTCTGTAACAGTGTCAGGGCAGGTTTAAGTTGGATAATAGGAAAAGGTTCTTCATCCCAAGGATGGCTAGGCCCTGGAACAGGCTCCCCAGGGAAGTGGTCACAGCACCAAGCCTGATAGAGTCTAAGCAATGTTTGGACAACACTCTCAGGCATAGGGTGTGACTCTTGGAGCCATGTTCTGTGCAGGATCAGGAGTTGAACTTTGATGATCCTTGTGTGTCCTCTCCGACTCATGTATTCCTTTCCAACTATGATTCTGTGGGTAACCACCTCAGACATAGGCCATGAATATTATGGTGGCCCATGCTTGGAATAAGAAGGGGCAGCTGGTGAACTGGGATGAAGATTACTGCAGTTTTCCCCTAAAGGCTGCTTCAAATAAAACAAGCAATCCTTGGAACAGAAACTAAAGCCACCTCTCCTTTCTCTTAAATTAATCTTCTCACCTCCAAGTCTTGTGTTGCCTTTCTTTAGCTCCACAAGAACAATAGAGTTTATTTTCTCCTTTAATACAAATTAGTATTCACTGTAGTTGCATGGAAGAAAAAAGTGCGAGGTAAAGTTCCCTTAGATACAAGAGGGCATAAAGGAAGTCTCTTGCTCCTTCTACAAACCTGAAGTGGGGTATTACAAGTTCTTCTGCATTTGGGGGACATAGGAGGAAGTGTCAAGTTACAGAATGAATGAGGTGGGTAGGAGGACAGAGACTGAACACTTGGAATTCCTGAAGGGACTTTAAAGTAATAAATTTCTCATGCCTATTTAAGTTCTTAAAAGAAAAATACCTTTTGACTTGACTGATTACAAACAATCCTACCATAAAGTTCAGCTTTTCTTAACAAAAGCAGAAATAAGGGGAGCATATTGAATTAACTGAGGGTTGAATTAACCTGAATTAAGCAAAAAGATTGTATAGTTCATCAATAATGCTGCTACAGAATGAGATTTATTTTAGGATGTCTTGTTTAAACTCCCCAAGGGCCAAATGTTGTGTAGCATCATACATTGCTCTTTCAAGTTTGAGTTAATTTCTTGCAAGCAATGCTTGTTCCTGTGAAAAGTCCAACAGATTATTTGGACAAAAACACGTCACCATGTCATTTCACATGGAGAAGGTGAATAATCACAGTCTTATAGCCTGAGAATTAGGACATTCTTGTTATAAAACTAAATAAAGTAATTGCATGGAAAAAAAAAAATCGTAGAACTTGCCAATAGAGGACATTTCTGGAAGCTGAAAGTAAAAGCTGCTTCAAAATAAAGGTAAACTGATGACTCTCGCATCAAGAACCAAAAGCGCTAAAGATCAAGGAACAACTTCCAATTCACAAAGTCTCTAATATCAAGAGCTGGGAAAAAATCAGACTGTTTTGACCTTATACCTGCCCTAGGTATTTGCTATGGGTCTTCTCTCTCGAGCTAAATTGGGGTGAGAAGACATGGAGAATGGTTGTATTGGATCTAACATCAAATGCATTTATCTGCTGCCACTGTGGAAAACCCAGAACATGTCTCAGGTTCTTCCCTTGTCCATCCATCAGAACACAACCTCAATGCTATCTGTGCAATGCATTCTGAAACACTGAACACACTCCTTTTTCTTGCTCCCTGGCCATTTCACACATCTCCGTAGTGAGACAGGTTACACATTCACAACAAGCTTGAGATTGTGCTGCCGCTCCTGCAATTACAGTTGTTCCAGGACCATTCTTATTTTCCTAATTACTTCTAGTTCTTCCCATAATGGTATGGAGCTTGAAAACTGCTACGGGGTTTTAGCATTGGTTTGCTGTATCAATTTCAATGCAAAAGTGTTTCCCTTGCATCTGACAGCATTTTTTCATAACTTATACAGAAATTTCAGCAATTCCAGCCTAGTGTTTCTTCCCTTTACTACCTGTGCTCACTCTTAAATACTCCCCTTCTAGCACCACCCTCAAAGAGCTTTCCTTCTTAGTATTCAAAGGCTCTTGTACACTCTTGTACAAGTGACTTCACTTTTTGTTTGCAAAAAAAAGAAAACTTTATAACAAGCAGAGTTTATCACTGATCTAAGCAAGAGTTTATCACTGATCTAAGCAAGAGTGTTTAGCCACAGCTATCTCAGTGAGCTGGTTACATAATTAGTCTCAACTATGCCAAGGCTAATGTTAAGAGGCTGTTAAACAGTGATATGTGAAATGTATCACTATCTGCTTAACATGTGACACCAAAGATTAAAGGAGTATTTGCAAAAGTTCCTTAAGCTAAGTAAGTGTAATTGGTCCACTTCGTATGCAGCTACTTATTTTAGATCAGCTCTTTAGATAAACGTGAGCAACTACAACAAGTTTTGGTTGCTCATTTCAGATCTTTGTTTATCATAGAAAGGGCAGCCAGTGTTTCCTCTGAAATTCTACATCTTACTGTCATGGGCAGTCTTTCACCAATTCTGCTTTATTTCAGTTACAACTGTCCTTGGTTCTGTACCAAGGCTTCATCTGTCGGTTTGTGCCAAGTATAAGGTAAAAATGCTGCCTGAAATGGAGTCCACCTTTTCCTTTAAAGCTGCCAATTTAAGAAGTTGGAAGAAGGCATTGGTTCATAGAGTCAGGGACTGCTTAGGCGAAGATCCAGTCCTTAGAACCCAAGTTGATACCTGAGTTGGGGAAATCGCCGTGGTTCCTATTTCTGTTTGGCATACTCATTTTATGAAATCACTTTTGGGTCAGCTTTGCAATGAAACCAAGAAGGTAAAGAATCACTCTTTCTTGTTGCTAAGAAAAAAGCAAAAGATGAGTATGTGTGTGAAAGAGTAAAATGCTTAGTTCATAAAATCTAAATAATCTGAAACTAGAAAGTGTTATTTGTTACTTGTGTATTATATATTTCTGAATTTAGTTTTCCTGTGTTTGGAGGCACTGAAATGAAAGTTTAATATGGCCAGCTCTAAATAGTGGCAGAAAAAAGAAAGTTACTTCAAGGGAGAGATCTCAACAACTGTAAACACCTAGTTTAAGCTGTCATCACTTCAATCAATTGCATTCTTACACTCGTCTTGACACTGCTCTAGTTGAGATTTCAGTTCTTTATAAATTCAGAAGCTACTTTTGGGGAGCAAGGGGAAGCTCTGAGTATTCATAGTAAATGATCATTGACTAAATTCTGCAAACATGTTTCCTTCACTTGGACTTGGTGGGCAGGGAAAGAGGCCACATATAAAGAAGCAAAGAGAGGAAGCATCTCAGGTTTCTGGAGCATAATATACGTCTCAATAGACACTTTCCATTATATACTCTTCACAAGACCTGAGTTCTTTGAAAAGGCTGTTGCAGATCTCAACTTCTTCCCCTTCCTACCTTTATTACTACAAACTATTTCTTGCTGCAGTGTATAGTTGTTACACCGGTCTACTTTTAAAAGAAGCAAAAGCTTTAAGATTTTTATGTTGACCAAGTATCATCAACACTTTACTTTCTATGCTAACACTGAGAAGTCTGCTTACTAAATTTATTTCTGACGTGGCTAATGTACTGAAAATATCCGTTTAAGTATCACTGTTGCAGGGTCACCACATTACGCATTAGGGAAGTGTCTGCTGCCACAGGGATTGGTGCAGCACAAACTCAGGTTGATGAAAACTCCCACTGTTTACAGCTTTATTAGCCTGACGGAAAGCACTGTAAAAATGGGGGGTGTGGAGGGGGTCCTGTCTATTACAAATATGAGCAAGGTTGTAAAAATCTAAAGTTTTAGCAATCACTGAGAATTTACATTAAAAATAATAATGCAAACCCAACACAAAACACAGTCACTCAATAACTTACCTCAAGCTTCAATGAAAGCTTTCAGCCCTTCTTTTGGAGTAATTCTTTTCTCACAGGCAGCAGTGCCTGAACTGAAGGGGATGCTCCTGTAACTCCCATAGAAGGATCAAGGCTTACAACTGAAAACAGCAACTTCATGTCCTCAGTTTCCCTTATTTTTATTTAAGAATTAAGTGTTTCAATTTTAAGGTCTTTTGGGCCTGCATATTATCTTTAAAAAAATTCTAACGTAAGCGTTTAATTAATTCTTAACCAAGCTGACACTGAAACAGTGTGGTCTTAAGAACTAAGCCCTTCAAAAAACCAAACCAAACCAAAAAAGGGAAATCACAGGTATAAATACAGTAGATTAACTTCAACTGATGAAATATTACTTTTAAAATTTCTTGTGTTCTCAGTAAGTTTTGACAAAAAGCATGACTAATTAATTATCCGTATGAGTAAGAAGCAGATTTGGGGCTACAAAATGCCATCACTACCACTTTCCACACAGGGAGTTGATAGGAGCTACAGCAAGGACTCCCTTCAGAGGAGCCAAGATGCTTATGTCCAGAGAACTGTGATTTTAAGGTAAGATTGTTCACTGCCAGCATTCCTCCTCATTTGATGTGACTCCACAATGCTTTAAGTCATAGGCTGTATTTACATTCAAGCCTTGAGTGAAAATTATATCACTTGTTTAAAAAGAAAAATGTTTTTTTTATCCTCTCTCCTCTCCACTGGTTTGGAGAGATTAAAAATCTCCTTTACAAGGGTCAAGGTTATATTCACAGTTAAAATGTAGGGGAAAAAACTGAGATAATAATTAACCAGTAACCATTTAAACATGTTTCCCAATAAGCTGCTTCAAACTCACTTACTTCCAGCTATATATAAACTAGAACAAATTGTTTTATTACTGCAGAAAAAATGTGTGCTGTTCTCATTTAACCCTAGAAGAACAAAGAGATGCTGACTGTTGATAGAAGTAAACATTATCTTTTAAAATACTGCAGGGAAAAAAGCAGTATTAGTCTTTCTCAAGTACGCTATGTAGTATCTTACTTAAATAGTACAGGTATAAGCATAACATGATGGAGTAACACTTGAAATACCTGAAACCGTAAAATGTTTAGAGAAACAGCACATGGAAACCAGAGCCACCTGGCAAGTAATTTAACAAAATTTCCTGAGGTTAAAACAGCTTTTGGAAAATGAAAAGAACCAGAATCCAGGCTTAAGTCCAAAGAGCTAAATGGAAAACCCATCTTTTCACATAGCTTGTTCTGTGGTATATTTATGATTACAATTGTTTGAATTAATTTTTATTCTATGGTTGTCTTAAATCCATCTGAAAATAAAAGGCAGTGTTGACTACCACTGGAAAATTGCAAATAAAATGTTTAATTTCAGAAACTGAGTTCACCATTTATAAATACACTAAAACATAGTAAATGCAAAATTAGATTAGGCATAGGTAGAGTATTTTAACAAAGCTACAACTTTTCTAAAAGGTCATAGGCAAATGATGACTTGTTTCCCAAAAATGTATTCAAGGAAAACTGAAATGAAAAGATAAATCTTTCTGGAGTTAAACTAAGGAGAATGTTCCTTTCAAATTAAAATGCTGGCTATTTTTTTCCATCTTATTTAAAGGCTCTATATCCCATTTGCCTGATGGACACCAACAGTTAAGAATCAACCCTACTACATAAAGTTCTAAGCAGTGCACCATATCCATAAGGCTATTACTGAAAACCAGAAGATCAGTTATTTCTGCACTAGGAGCTTTAAGATGGGCTGTTCTACACAATTGAAATTACATTAGGAGTAAGGGCTCAATTTTTACAATAGGGACCTTATAGTTTTGATGCACTAAAGATTAGAAAAGGCTTCAGAATGACATTAGTCTTCGTGGTAAGTTTCTTGCCTTTTCTGTACACGGCATTAAATAACAAGCATTAATTCACAAACTTTGAGAGAACTTCCAAAGACCTTTTATAAATACCCAGAATATTTCTGTAATTCACTTAAAATGTAAAACCTGAACAGGAGAACCCAGAATGGGAAGTTTTACTACCGATTGCTGTATAACTGACATTCCATCTCATCTTAAATTTAAGATTTATTTTCAGATACTATGTCAACAGTCTCCCGTAAACACATCTTCCTCAATAACTCTTCTTAATCCTTTAAGTACTTTAGGGCTTGCAGTTAAAAACACCATATGATAAAAAGACAGCTTGAACCCCATCTTTCATGTACAGCTTTCTTTTGACAACTACAAAACCTGTTTTCTTGCAATTAAAGCAATGTTCAACTAAAATACAGTACCTGGTTTATGGTTTTTACATAATAATTGAATAAAAAACTACAGAATAGAACTGTTTACATCTTTTTTTTTTTTTTTTTTTGCCATTCTATTAAAACAAATGACTGAGCTTTTTAAAGTTCATTTACAATTATGGATTAAAACCTACATAATTTTGTATAATTTGACGAGACAGGCTATCTCTAGTGTGAACTTTTAAAAAACATATATACAATATCTGGCCTGAAGTACTATGAATAAGGCACATGTAGACATATTGAAAGCTGAAAAAAATGAACCTAAAATTTGGAATTATAGTCACTGATTAGATGTCATACATGGCCCCTACTGGAGCAATTTAAAAATCCGAGTTTAGATAGTTAATATCCAGTGAGCAACAACAGATTTAGTCTAGCAGTTTGTTCATTAGTTTCAATACTGGAAGTATATTAAAGGAAGATTCACTTTCAAAAAGATAAGCTTTTCAAAGTGTTCAATCATTAACCTTGACTGACTAAAGTTGTTGCTTTCATTGGATGTATTGAACAATCTCTCTGAAGGAACAATGCTTGGTGGACAACCCAAGAACCTGACAGCCAATTTTGACAGTACTGGCCAAGATGACTTCTTAAAGTTCCAGTAAGTTAGAGGATCACAGTTATGCTCAAGCACTTCTTCCTCCAAGTAAGAAAGCACCATTTCCTCTGGTAACTTCGCTCTCTCTTTCAGGTCTTTTGTTTTCTTCATGTCACCCATGAGTGACCAAAGATTATCTTCCCCATATGAATTTGTAGATGGTGAACCTATATCACATCCATTGGAAACAGGTTTATCATCATCTGAGGTAGAACTCATTATTTCCAGCTCCCTGATTAAGTCTTGTTTATATTGTTCAGCCTCCTCTTCTGTAAATAACGATGTTTTATACCGGGGATCCAGAAGTGTAGCAAAAATGTACCTTGGATCATGAAGCGTGGAGGACAGTCTACTCACCATAGCTTCTTTCAAAGACTTCAGCATAGTATCTATGCCCATAGTCTCCTCAAATAGCATTTCTATTTTTCTGTTAAGTATATGAATCATTGGAATCACTTGGCTTAGAGTAGACATGTGTGTACTCATCTCCCTACTTGCAGCTTCAAATGGTTTGAGAGCGTGACACACTGACTGCATGACTTCCCACTGATCACAACTTATTAGCTCCCGAAAGCTGCACTCTATTGACATTTCATCAATTGCTCTTTTCTGTTCAATAAGACGTTCAAGCATATGAAATGATGTATTCCACTTGGAAGGAACATCTTGTATTAGCTGATGCTGAGGCAACTCATACTCTTTTTGCAACTCAGCTAACTTCTCTTTTGCTTTTGCTGACCGATGGACGCGTTCACAGATCTTTCTTGCAATACTAAGCAAATTCTGAACCATTCTCTGGCTTTTAATAGCCTCATTTACAATTACATTAACAGTGTGACTAAAACATTGTACACTTGAATGATCACCTTCATTTAAAGTTTTCTCTATACTCTGATTATCAGTAACAGTAATCCCAATCTGAAGTCCAATGGAAGTAATCCACGTTTCCCACCAGTATTCTAGCTGCTTTTGAATACTGATTCCATTGTAGTCGCAATCGATCTGTGATACATTTAATAGTGCTGAACAATGGTAATCCTCACACTGGGGTCGAAATGAAGACTCAAATGTTACCCAGTGAGCGGTCAGGGTTAGATACTCTCGTGTTTGGTTGCTCATCCATATTCCAGATGTAAAATGAATCACTCCACTTTCGGCTTCTTTAAGATGTGAAATAATTATTTGTTTTACATTATCATACATATCTGGAATTGCTGTCCTAGAAAAGTAAGATGGAGAAGGTAGAGAATATTGAGGTTGCAAATATTCAAGCAGTCTGTTAAAGCCAATGTTGTCTACAAAAGAATATGGCTGAAGGTCAAGTGCAATCATTTCAGCTACAAGACTTGTGATTTTTTTGGCAACTGGGTGAGAGTCACAAAACTTGTCATTGGTTTCATCAAAATTTGAAGATCCTAGTAATTCTGTGCGGAGTGGCATGTGATTATCCGTAGATGAGGATAATACAGTCTCTGGGACATCAGTTTTCAATACATTGTTATGAAACCGCTGCAAATGTCTTAGAAGGCAACTTGTGCCTAGGTTTGTTGGCTTTTTCCCCCTACTTATTATACGTCCACAGTGTGTACATATTACTTTTGTTGAATCTGCAGAACAAATTGAAAAGTGATTCCACAGTTTTGAGGTCTTCTTGCTATTAACAGGAAATATAATTTGACTATCATGTGTAACCATTGTAGGCAAGTCAGTCAACTTTGAGGATGAACATTCTGCAGAAGCCAAAGTGGCGTAAGGAGAATTTGCCAAACTCATGTCGAGAAAGCTCTTTTGGTTTCCAATGACATCAGGATGGCGTCTATATAGATGTCTCATTAAGCAGCTTGTGCCCACATCTCCTTTCTTACCACGACTTATCATACAACTGCAGTACCTACATACTGCTTTTAGACTGTCTGCAGGTGAGAGTGAAAAGTGGTGCCAGACTTCTGACTTAAGCCTTTTCATAATCCTTTTATTTTGCTGAAACACAGCAGTAGGTTCAAATATTAGTGGACCTAATCCCTCACACTGTTTTTCAGGAGATGAAACAAAGGAGACTTCACCTATATCATCAGATGACAGCATTGAGTCTTCCACTAGAGTATCTCCAGAAGTGAAATTAGTATGGATCTCCTCAGAGATTCTGTCTGGAGAAGAGGAAA
This sequence comes from Melanocharis versteri, assembly GCA_013397845.1. Classification (NCBI taxonomy): domain Eukaryota; kingdom Metazoa; phylum Chordata; class Aves; order Passeriformes; family Melanocharitidae; genus Melanocharis; species Melanocharis versteri. The sequence goes on along the minus strand of VZTG01005248.1, from coordinate 3,683,045 downwards.
CAGAAGTTGGTTCTTTCATTAGTTTTCCAGGAGAGGATGACATAGAATTCAGATCGTTATCTGATGGTAGTAAAGAAGGCAAGAGAGTAGGAGGTGCGGTGTAGAGAGGTGGTATGCTGGTACCACCCCCATTCTCTTGCAGGACAATGGAACGATGGGCTCTCCACATGTGTCTTATTAAACAACTCGTTCCTAGGTCTTTCCCATTTTTTCCTCTACTGAATTCATTCATGCAGTGGATGCAAACAGCTTTAGAATTATCTAGAGGTGACAAATAAAAGTGTTTCCAGACAGCAGATCTCCTTCTAGAACCTGATGCACTCTTTGGAATTACAATTGTTTTTTCTGCTACATTCTCAACAGTGTCATCATATTGGCTGTTGGCTTGCTGTGGAGATGAACCAACCATGACTTCTTCTTTGCTGCACTTTTCAGAAACTGAGAGATCTGATATTTCTTCAGAAGAAACAATAGAAACAGATTCCTCAATTATTCGATCTGGAGATGGTATTTTAGAAGCCATTTTCTTGACCAGTTTTATGGGAGATAACATAGAACTCAGATCTCCAACATCTGCAGACTGAGGTGGCAGCAATAATGTAGATGAAGAAAAGGAAGATATACCTGGCATAGTTCCATTTTCTTGAATTAGTACAGTGGGATGTGCTCTCCTCACATGTCTCATGAGACAACTTGTACTCAGGTCCTTTTCATTTTTACCTCTGCTAAATTCTTTCATACAGTACATACATATTGCTTTAGTGCTATCTCTAGGAGATATAAAAAAATGGTTCCAAGCAGGTGACTTTTTTCTGGAGCTTATGTTTCTGCTAGAAAGAAGGCTTTGTGTCACAGCTTCCATTGCTACATCGTACAGTGTATTACTATACTGAGAAAAAAGAGATCCATAATCATCTTCATTTTCTGCAGACAAATATTTGCCAGGGTTGTTGGTAATGAAGTTCTTTTCTTTGTCTTCCTGTTCATCACTGCTGTCCGCATGTTTGAAATCATCTTGTTCTGTCTTTATATCTGTTCTCTCTAGAGTGCAGTTAATGCTGTCATCTTCTTGCTCTACTTTCAAGTTATTGATTTTACCCAATACAAAAGTATCATCCATTCCGGGGGAATCTGCTTTATTCATGTCCATGGATGATAAATTCTTGCCAAGACTTCATTTATTAATAAATACAGATAATTTAAAAGATTATTTAAAATTTGATTAAAACTATGTATCTTGTATACTGAATGTAAAACAAAATGTGTGCATGTGTTAAAATAATCTCTGGTTTATGAATTCTGTATCTGTGTTGTGCATAAGCAAATATAATTAGTCATGAAAATGCATTTCAAAATTATAGACTTAATTAATGGAATTTCATTTTTTCCCAGGATCAGGACATTTCAGGTCATAGATGAATGTTCTCAAAGACAGCTACTGCTAAATGCTTCATGTTGTAGATATAATCCTAAAAAATGAATGTTCTTTTTTCTTGTTGAAGAAAGCCATTCTGTTCATCTTGATTGGGCAACGGAGATTCTTTTACACCATCTAGAAAAAAAAAATCAGAAGACTAAGTTGACTAACATGCATTAAAGAACTACAGTAAAGGTGAAATGAAAGCAGGCACTAAGTATTCTGTAGGTTTTGGGTTTTTTCTCCTTTGAGATAAAAACAATTCAATGTACTATTGAAAAAAAAAAGAAAAAGCCCAACATTTACTCAATACATTTATTGTGGGCAAATATGTGTCTACACATGCAGCTCTGGTTCAACTTCGATAAAAATCCAGAGTCCAAGCATCACTTTTGTATTTGCTTGCACATACCCATGCCTCATCCTACACCATAATTCAACCACTGCATGCACACACCAAAGTACACACACACAGAGATACACATCTAAACCCATATACTATATAGGTGTCTATATCTACCAATATATATGAATACAAGCAGGCATTTAATCACGTTAGCACAGAAATATGTACTTAAAACCAAATGTCATATCATAGTCCTGTACATGTGAGCCCCTCACTACTGACAGCAGTCTTTAAAAAGAAAACAAGACACCACTGCAGGGTATCCAACACTGTCACACTAATCACTCTTCCTCTGACCATAGTCACACGTTTGTATTCATGCCATAACACTCCCAGACAACTACATGCTATAGAAACAAGCTACTTTTAGAGTTTCATGATTAAAAACTGAAATGTTTAATTTAGGACAACTGAGCTGTAAAAATGCCACAAAGACAGAGTGGTCTTCCAAAAGTGTAGAAACATCACTCAGAAGCAAAGACACACATAGCTGCATGTGCTGGTACCTAGTGCAGCACTGCTAGCTAAAGTCCCTCACATACCCAAAGGTTACACTAGAAAGCCCATTTGCATCAAGACAGCTAATTTCAGATGTGAGTAAAGATTCTTCACCACCAATTCCAGTACAAAGAGTAGGTTTTTGAAGTTGCCTATTAAGTTGCATACAAAAGGGCAACAGCAGCCTCAAAAACTGGAACTAAGTAGTCCCTCACAAACACGAAGTCTGCATTTATTAGTCACTTTTTTTTCCCACTACAATTATTTTAGAATTTTAAATTTTGCCAAACTCTTTCTCATTTATTCTTTTGTGTCATTAATGCAGTTACTGGTGCCTTCATTCAAGACAACAAACACTTCTGGCCACATTGGTGATGCTACACTATGCACTGCAATTTTTGCAAACTAAATTTTATAGAACTCTTTCTCCACAGCTGTAGCCAAAAGACAAATTTAAATTTATAATTTTAAAAACTTCCCACAACTTTTATGCGTTACTAAAACGCAGGAAGAATTGGGGTGATTCTTGGGGTGTCCTGTGCAGGGCCAGGAGTTGGACTTGATGATCCTCATGGGTCCCTTCCAAATCAGAATATTCTATGATTTCAGCAGTGGTGAAATTAGCCATAGCCACAAAACACATTAAAAAGGCTGTTACTCACACTGACACTTTCCCACTGTATCAAGATCAAAGTCATATTAGCTTTGTAACCTATTTTAACTGATTTTTCTCTGAGGTCTGTTTACAAGAGAAATTAGAAACACTCACTTTCTGTGGACTTCTGATTTATGAAAAGCCTATCATAGTGGCAACTTCCTTTCTTTTCCAGTGCAAGGGAAGGGGCAGGGAAAATGAGGGGCAATGATCTTACTGCAGCTATTTTAAGAAAAGGGAGATGGAGCAGAACTTGCTAAGAGGTAGGGAGTAATTCTGCTTTTCTTTCTGCCTGAGTTTTAGTATTTGTGCCTTTCTTTCTCATTCTCAGGGCAGGAAAAAAAAAGTTATTTTCAGATACCAAGATATGAGGGTTGAGCATGAAGAACAATGAAGAGAACAACTTGAAGAAAAAGAAAAACCTTAGATTTCTAGAAGAAATTTACACTACACAGGACTTTCCATTGGCTTGTGAAATCACATCTGAAAACAATTCTGGCAGCCAGACTAAATTTACGTGACTCAGTATAAAATTAAATGAAACAGAAATTAGTGATCACACACATACTGATGATATGGAAACACGTGTATCTGGGACAAGAGAAAGAGTGTAACATAGTCAACTTTTTTTATTAGCAATCAATTCAACAGGATTTTTGTTTCATCTTTATTTTGATCTAATCTGTGAATTTGGAGCTTGTACTGCGAACAGGAAAAGCAAGAAAATATAATAAGCTGTTGTGACTTAGGATCACAGAATAGAAAAGCTCACAAGCAAGTGGCTTGATGCAGAGCTTACAGAACATAAATTATGCATGGAAGTGCCAAGTTACAGTAAGGACATTACAGATTCCTAGCTAGATTCACACAAAATAAATGCATATATCCATAGGCATGGGGTTCTCATGAAACTGTGTGCAATTTCTTTGGCTCAAAACAGGTAATCACATCTTTATCCTGTGATTCCTATAATTTCTCAACTATGCAAAAACAATTCTAAGCTTTAAACAGAAAAAACTGCAGAGACGCTTCAAGTGCCTCTGTCCTGATAAGCAGTTACTGCTTAATACAGTGAAGCTTAAGGTAGCTGTGAAGGGAAGATTTGAAAACCTGATAAATAAGACCAATCGCAAACTTTATAACCACACTTAACCAGACTGACACTCATTAACAACACATTGCCAGTGGTTAAGTTCTTAATGATTATCAGCCATTATCACTACATATTCAAACACTTAGGCCCTAATCACCTTATCCTAAATTAGCTTTGAGTACACAATACCACTCAGCTGATGCCATGTAGTTAAATACTGATGGCTGTGGTCCTTGACAGTCTTAGTTACTGAAGCTGAGGTGAAGAGGTGAGGGAGCTGTTTGGACTCTGAAGCAGGAACCAGCGTGGCAGACTTCTTTCTTTCCTAATTCTCCTTGCTGTCACTGTGAGTTTTTAATATTAATACTCTCCTCCATCAAAAAATGTGGGGAGCAATCTCATCTGCTCCTGACCTTATTATCTTCATTTCTTCAGGACCGAAAATTGTTCTTGGTCCACCAGAAATCTTTGTATCCTTGGTTTTTGATTGCAGTTTTTACTGCTTGAATTGTCGATTCACATGGTTTTTATCCTCCTTTTGTGCCATTAAGCCTAGGTCTCCCTTTGCAGCTACGTTTTATTTCTATATTTATACTTAGCTGTGAAAATGCCTCCATGCTGTTAACAGAGTTATTATGCTATTACCAGTGTTAGAAAGCACTTACAGACTGCGGTCAGTTATACTATTTTAGTGTACTTATGACTGAGTGTAAGATGAGAAAAAAAATGTTTATATCTTGTCTACTTTATGACTTTTATAGGTCTCTGGCTACACAGTACCTATTTTTCTCAGCCTTGTTGCTGCCTTCTAGAAATGAGCAGAAATAGCTGAGATTAGAAGAGACAATCACTTCCTGGGAAATCCCCAAAGTTGGATGCCCCTTAGAAGATTTTGAATGCATCATTTTCTATTTTCTTTCAAACATACAAGAATGATTTTTGTTGCTTTGAGAACTGGCCAAATGGCAGAGCTCAGAGGGTTGAAAGCAGCAGGGCAGTTTAGTTAGAGGAAACCTAACTAGAACCAACCTAAAAAACGGGAGGGTCCATCTGAATACAAGGAAAAAGTTTTCTTTTGACAGTGACAGAGCACTGGAAGCAGCTGCCCAGAGGGGTTGTGGAGTCTCCTTTGGAGATATTCAAAACTCGACTGGACAAAGATCTTGTCCGACCTGCTCCAGCTGAACCTGCTTGAGCAGGGGAGTTAGACTAGATGATCCTTAGAGGTCCCTTCTAACTCCCATCGTTCTCTGATTCTGTGTTATGATGTTACATCACACTGTAAAATTAAGTCAAGCTCCTTCCCTTCAAACACTCTTGCACGTTCAACTGAAATTTTCTTTAGAATACAGTCCCCAGAATACTCAGAGTTAGAAACAAATATGTTTTTCATCTCCTCCTCCCATTCCGACTCTATGTAAGAGTCAACCTGTCTTAATAAGAAACAAAAAAGGATGTTTTAAAATTTTCTAGTCACCTAGAACAAAGTATGAATTTGGTTATGACCACGTTTACATAGCTTATTTACCCTTGGACCCAAGCTACTCAAAATAAAGGACTACTGCTAAACAAACAGGATATTCGAGAAGAAAAATGTTTTCAAAGGTACAAAAGGCTATAGGCAGTTAGCTCAAAGTGATTTATGCTTTTGAAATCTCCACAATGAGATACAGAGTCACCTTGCAACAAAACAATCTTCAAAGAAAATATATAGAACTAAAGAACAACTATACTCAAATGCATTACTCTGGACTACTGGCTCCTGAGCGGCTGAAGTCAGTGGTTTGCTGTGGTAAGAAGCCTGCAGAAACATTTTATAGGATTTTCCATTCAAAATGGGATTACTGAAAGCGTACAGTGGTTGACATGAAATGTCCAGAGAATGTCACTGATCCTGAGTGCCACAGCGAACTGCCATGACCAGTAAAAATCACTGCGGAAGGAAGGAGGTAAAAAGTGAAACACTGGTGTCTCAGAATTGCAGAGACATACATTAACACACGGAGAAGTATGAAAAGTATGCAAGAACACTGAACCATAAGCTGATTATTTTTTGTAAGGCAGACAGTGGCCTGTAAGCTTTAAACAATTTTAGATTTTAGATTGAAAGTCAGGCGATAATCATGAACTTGATTACATCACAGAATCTTGGTGGAAATAATGGTCTAGAAAAAGTAGTTTAAAACAAAAAACTTTACATTATTATTGAAAAGCATGTAGTGTAAATACAAAGACACACACCTGCAAAATGCAAGAGCAGTTTTTTCAAGAAAGATGTGAAATGTGGAGACAGTGAAAGTAAAAGCATTTACTGGTTTGAAAAAAATCAAAAGTAGTCACATATTTTGAGCACAAGATGTACATAAAAGCTCATTAACAGTATTTTGCACAAACTGATGTCAATTTTATAATTGTGCTAATCTTGTTTATTTTTGGAAATGTACAGGCATTATTAGGAATACCGAATAAAAAGAAAAAACCCTAAGCGTAAGCAATACAAGCAATAAGAAACACATACTTTAAGAAATTATTTCCTCCAACTGCAATGGCAGGTACTATGCTAAATGAGAAATATTTGCTAAAGCAAAACAATCAAACAAAACAAAAGAGAAATACACACACAAAAAACCCCCTCCAAAAACCCAGAGAACACACATCGAAAATCCTAAACAAATAAGCAGAACATATTCGTATAAATTTATAGTCCAGATGAACCTTACTGCTTTTCAAAGTCATAAATCTCTTGAAGAAGGAAAACTAAGAACAGTGCATTTTTTCTATAGAAATTTCCTAAGACAAAATATCAGTACTAGCTCACCCGTAAAGAACTCCAGAGGTTTGCAAGATACTGATCAATCAAAATGCAAAATTGGCATGTTAGTCACACTGAAACAAGGTGGGTCCTACTCTCAAGTCTCACAGAAGCTCACAGGAATTGGCATAGATGTAGAAGCATGAACTAGGAGTACACAATAGTTTAATCTTGAATAAAGTACAGAAAGGTTTGATAGAAGAAGCAAGTCATTCTGGACTTCATAGGAAGTATGATTTGTAGAGTATGATTTGATTTGTTGGAAGAGAAAAGAGCTGACACCTTTACTATTCCATTACTTTTAAGTCACCTGAAAGGCAGATCTTATGAAAATCAGTAACTGTTGTGGTTTTACAAAGGTACAATACACGCTTTTCTCTCCAACTTGTAGAACACCCTCTCACATCCACAACCCAAAATGCTCCATCTGGACACAAAGGAATGAAGAGTGGAAACAGCACTGCCAATATTGAACACGGCTCCTTGTTGACATGAATAGTCTTCTGTGAGCTCCCCAGTGTGCTCGTGCTACTTGTCAGGACAAGACACAGAGACCTCCGATTTGCTGAAGTATAAAGATCACTCATGCCCCTTCATGTTGCTGGAAAACTCAGGGCTTGGTGTATAAATCAGTCATTTCAGGCAGAGAAAAAAACAAGGTGTAGAGAGCTGAGTATTACAGTCAGCATTACACTCTGAGTACTCAACTCTAATTACAAGTGCAGGAATTTAGCTGAAGTGGAGACTAAAAAGATAAAAATGGCCACTAAATGTAAATATTTCCCTCTTTCTTGCCTCTTGCCCCACAAAACATAAAATAATTTTACTGTGAACACAGATGATTTTAAGCAGTAAACCAGATCTGCTAGGGCCAAGTTATGCTTTTCTGGTTTAGTGGATTCTTCTCTATGTTTTCTATTTTCCCCACCACCTCTAAATTAATAACAATTCAAGAAGGTAACAGCTCAAAGTAAAAATTTTAGTCATAGACTATTGTTAAATGGACAGTGTTGAGTTAAAATGTAACCAGCACACAGAAAACACTTTACACTGTACAAACTCAAACTCCTCAAATTTAGCTTCTTACTCTTCAAAGATGTTTTTTATTTGCACAGCTGTTTTCTTCTCTTGCTGCTGTAAACATGAAAAGTCAATGGGATGCTGTTTACTAATCATTTTCAAATAGTCCCTGAAGCCCCAGAAAAAACTCAAAACTAAAAGCTCCAGCTTTGTACCAATATTTCCATTTCAAACTCTAAATCATCTGCAACACACTATGCATGCCAGCTCCCCCTGCACAAAACTACACTGGCTCTCACTCCATTGTGTAAAAGGTTGAAAATAATTCATGACCGTGGTAAAACTGAAGAGAAACAATATGATTTCCAAATTAGCATAATTAAAAAATACTTTGGAACAGAGACAAAGTGGAAATAAAGATACAATTTTTAAAGTAATGTTTATTTTAAAAAAAGAGGATCCAGATCTTAATTCAGTTCTTACACTCGTATATCCTCAACCATAAAACTTCTTAAAAGAATTGAGATAATACTTTTAGAATATGATACATTACTATTATACAATATTATACATTTCATATTAATTAAAGTGTGATAGAAATTAGGATGCTCAAGTTAGCATGTATATTATTCACATTGTGCTGACACTTAGTTCTGGAATCCCTGTTTAGTGGTGTAGCTGGATGCTCTGCCTGGAATGGGGTAAACCAACCCGAACAATCCCTATTTGCAAACCTACAAGTGGTAAGCGAAGAAGGGAGCATCATGCTGCTTTTGGTGTTGAATAATGCTGAAACCAGCCTGACTCATCAGTCCCAAAGCTAAACATCCTGACAGTGAGAAGGTGTGGTAGATCTGTTCCTGGATAAATGAACAAACAAGTGATACTACTGATAACTTGTCCAAAGCTGCTGAGCTGACACAGCTGGAGACATCTGACATGACATCTGACCATCACCAGTCACTTTACACTATAAAAGCCCAGTCCCAAATTTTAATGCGGGGTCTTCTCACATAAGCCTTCTTGGAGTGTATGTATGGAGATTCCTGCCTTGAGTGGGGAATATTCCTCAAGGTTACTCCTCTTACTCCTTGAGGCTGAGCTAAAGAGATTTGCCCAAGGTCATTGTTACAGGTGAGTAACATCAATCTACTTAATTGTTTTGCCAGCTTTAATACAATTGCTTTAATACAACTGCTTCAATACTGCTTCATAGTGCACTGTAATACTTGTTACAGTTCCTATACTACATAGTAAATAATTCTGTAAATCATTTGTGTCTAATCATTATCACAATACATCATATATATTTATATAAATATATCTGGTTTGCCATCCTTAATCCTGCAGGACAAAGTTGTATAAAGGTTCAATTACACCTGTATAATCCTTTAGACAAAAACCGTTGACAAAGTCTGGGGCAAGACTGGATCCAGCTGCACCCAGGCTCCTCTCTGAGGAGTTTAGAAAGCATGGAGGTCCTTTCTGCACCTTGTGACTCAACAGGAGGGCTTCTTTAAACTTTGTCTGAAGCTCCTACTCTGCCTGCCGGATTTGGTAAACAAGCTCAGTACTCAAATGTTTCATCAGACTCAGTGATGCGGGCTCACTGCTCAGCATGTGGAAGAATAAAGCATGTATCTGGTACTGAGTCAAAGTGCAACCTTATTTGTGGAGAAATCAATCTTCATAATTTATCTGCCAATTTATTAAGCATATATCTATTTGAAGCATCATCCTCCACCACCTAGACTTAAGTAACACTCTTAAATGTGCTAAAGCCCACAGCAGAGAAATCCCCAATCCACACTGTTTTGAACAGCATTTATCTTAAAAGTAAAATAAAAATGTAAAGCTACAACAACAAAACAATAACTCTGGTCAAAGTCACTCCCAACATTTAGTAAAAAAAACAAAGAAGCATGTTGCATTACCACCATACATAATGTTATGTATCACCGGAATTAGTAGCACTATTCACACCTACAACCACCTGATAAGCCCTTAATTGTTGCTATTTTTTTCCTTAGTGCACTAAAAATACCATCAGATCTCAAATGGGGCTATATCCCTTCACATGTCCTTTGCTAACTTGCCATTGCAGCACACTGTAACGAAGGACAAAAAAAAGCAGGTTCTACACATGCTAATAATTTCTGTCCCAGCTTCTACTAAGAAATTACTCATAAAAACCCGATCTATCACACTAAGTAAATCATGTCGACATTTGTCTAGAATCCAAACTGTCTCAAGTGTTGAAGTGTTACTTCTCATTATCAGGCATGCAATACTTGCAGGATATGTTTCTGAGCTATTGTTCACACCTACCAAATGTCAGATCTTTCATTTGTTAAAATGGCAATGTTTTAACCAATAGTTTCATCAAAACTTTAAGCAGGATTTTCCCAAGTCTTACACATCAGTTCAGTGCTGCTACAGCAAATTATACATTTATTTTTATATTTTTATCCTTTATAATTTTTGACAAATATCATATGCTGATATAATGGGGAAAATTTAATATTACAAGAAATAAGGTGGTTTTCTTAAGACGAAATTTAGATTTTTACTTTACAAAGCTGAAGCATGTATTGTTTGGTTTAGAGCATTTTTAGAGCAGGACATCAAAGCTGCTTCTAGTATCACATGCTGTACAATTCGGGGCTGAGAGGAGACAAATAAAGGTTGCAGTAACACAACACAAGGGTAAAACGAAGAAGATAAAAATAAGAACAGAGTAGGAAAGATGCATCAGTATTATCACAGAATAGGAAGAGCACACAACCAAACCTGCAGTAGCAATAGATAAGTTCAAAAAGAGCAAAAGGCAAAAGACTAAATATTTACTCCATATTGCTAGAGAACAGCAGCCTGCTTTCAGAAAAGCATCAGAAAATTCAAAGCAAAGCTCCTCTAACAGCTCTTCTCTCAAAGTGATCAATTCTCTGAAGAGCCCATTAGACTCTTCTCTTTCTCCTCCCATGCAGCCTACAGCCGACAAAGTAAATGGGATAGGATTAGGACAACTGATTTTTCTACTGACTACTCTACCTTCCTAGCTTGCAACATAATAAATCCGTACACCTTTGTGGGTTTTATTTTTGTTAAATGTCTATCTTTAAATCCAGTAAGAGTGGAACTTCAAGCACTTTAAGGATGATTTCAAACAGTAAGAAATGAGACCTCTGTAAAGAAGAAAGCTGAATAGGCAGGATGATGAAGAACAAAAAAAAACAGTTAGGAGAGACACACCATGTTTTGTGTAGTCAGTCTTCTTGGAACTCTTGCTGAAAAGATCCATGTAAGCAGAAAGTGGAAAAAAACCTCACAGAATGTAAACTGAGCCCTTTACAGAATATATTACATTAACCTGTTACAACTATAACTTTTCTGATATACAAAATGGAACTGTATCTGTTGAACTGCTAAGACTACCATATAGTAGCATTTATATTCATGCTAACCAGATGAAGTCTGAAGACTCTTTTAAAAACCCTTCATAGCTACCCATCAACCCAGTTCTGTGTTCATATTGTTGCCAGTTAATTATATGTCCTCAGATAGTTTCAACAGTGCTATTGAGAGGTATTCCATGATTTATATAGGTAGTATTTGTATATGTGTAATATGAGATAATACTATGCTTCTATTAAAACACTGGTACCCTGGAAAGCTTGTGAACTCGAAAGTTAGAAAGAAAATGCAATTCACCCAAAAACACAAAAACATATTTTCAAGAGTAGGAACAGTAGTTTAAATACTTCATAGGGATTTTTTAAACCTAAGCTTAATCATTCTTCTGTCACAAAACTTTATTTCAAGTCAGAAGACACCTGGTATGGAGAAGAAAAATTTCTTTGGAGAATCATTTGCAACTGAGGGTATCTTCTCTCTCCCTCATGTAATAAACTAAAGAAGCATGTCTAGATTTTTCTTGAAGTAAGGAAAAGATAATCTCTTTACTAAATCTACTAAATAAAACAGAAAGCAATATTCACAATACTATCCAAGGTAATTTTTAGAGTTCAGAAACACTCAGTTGCACCACCGTGCCAATGAGTACAAGAACTGTAACAAAAACAAAGATGTAACTTTAAAACCAAGCTTCTGTATCACATGCAGGCATAATGCACATGCCCACAATAGGAGTGAACTTCTTATGCCTCCTTCAAGTATTTTCTGTCATTCTGTATTTTCTAAGTAAACTGTACACTCATCAGTAGCATCTGACACTTTCACCTGAAATTCCAGTTCAAAAAACAATTATCACATCTCTCTCCCTCTCGAAACAAGCCTTCCTATGCATGGAACAGGGGAGAGGGAGGGAGAAATGAGTGTGCATATCTCCGTATTCACTTGTCAACCAGCCTGTATCTAGCCTCCATGAAAAGAGGTATTGTCCTCTTAACCTCTTTTAGGGATATATTCTCTTTGTCTTCTTCAAGGCAAGGTGAGACTCTGCAAAGGCTTAACTGACTCAGACAATCAAGCTAAGGGAAGCCGACACTGTTTCCCCCAGCACGACATTGAGCACTAGCGGAAGTACAATGAGACTCTCCCACTCCAGGCAAACAAATAGCTCCTTCTAATAGCTTCTTCTCCCAAAAGAAATTAGTTATAGAACAACCATCCTACCGCCACAGACAGATCTTAATTTGACCAAATAAGGTTCGGTCAAGGAGCAAAAAATACAAGAAATTTTAAATTAAGAATAAAGCTTTTTGTAGTATTTATTCTAACCAGTGCAGTTCATGAGCTTTAATGCATGTAATGCAACTTGATTTTTAAATAAGTTTTACAAAGTACGACTACATTGGTGTCCTATTCAGAGCAGGATCCACAACACTATTAGTACAAGAACAGGTAAAGAAATGGATAACCCTTCCCATTCACTTGATTGCTATTATTAATAATTATTCTAATAAATCTAATCTTTTGTGAGGTAAAGAAAAGGGAAATAAATAAAAACATTTAGAGAAAAGGATGAGGAATCTTCCTGCTCTTTATGAGCATCATTGTATTTCCTGTCATAAATGGATTATGGTCTCCCTGCAGTTCAGTAAGCCACTAAAGACAACTCAAAATCACTAAGAAAGGAAATGAACAGAACCTCAATTCCTCCCATTTCCCAGTACCAAAGCAAGGATGCTGCTGACAGCACAATCTGCACACTGTTTGGCTCCCTGAAAGCTGACCCACTCTTTCCCACTGTTTCAGCAGCTATTAATGCAAGTCACAGCAAGTGACAACCTCCCATGAAATGAGTTTTACACTGTTATCTTTTGGTTGTTTTTTTCCCTCCTGTCCGTACATATCCTCCCATATCATGCATATCATCTTTCCACCTTTAATACAGAATAAAGAAGGGGAACCACAGAGTGAAAAACCAGAAAATATTATATAATTGCTATGAGATATACTACATTTTAGCACTGGGATTTGCAGTCTCAAATCTTAAATTAAGAAAAGCTGTCATCAGTTAGGAGCCAGTAGTTGGGGTGTGACACATAAACAGGCAGCAGTTTTCACATTGTTTTGTTTTCTCCCACCTTCTCACGGCACATCTAGCACTACTAGATCCCTTTAATCAGGAATTAGATTTTCTTCAATGATCTAAACTGCACATAAAAACAACTGTATAGCATACGCACTGAAAGATGAATCTTTACAGTGGATCCTAAAGGATGTAGACCTGTAACATTGCTGACCTACCAAAATTTAAAATTTTAACAGAGAGGGTAACATCTGGACAGCAGAATCTTTGTTCTCAGGCAACTCCAGCTCTATAAGGATCTGTTTTTAGGGTACCCACTGTCAAGAGAGTGCTGCCTTAATCACAAATGAAGAAAGCATCTATCAGAGCACTGAGCTTGCAGTCAACAGTTATTTTATATGGGACTATAAATCAAGAAATAGTTCTTGAAGGTACAAAGACCAGATACTAATTTTCATTAGACAGGTAGTACTAAAGTGGATTATTTTCATTGAAGGCTTTTAACCTTGAGAGTCACAATAGAAAGGCAATTGAAGGATAATATACTACAGTGCTTGACATCATATAATGAAACCGTGCAAAGCATTCAGTGACCTTGGGATGAATATATTAGAATACAGCAATAACTACATGGAGAGTGAACTTTTGGATATTCTGGAAAAAACATTGTCCTTTTTGTCAGATTTCTTCACAGTGGTCTAAAACTGACCTGGGAGGCTGGTGCAAACAACAACTACTCTCTCCTGCTCTTCAGCTCTCCTCTAGGTTTGGAAAGCACTAGCAGCGAATTTTTGCTTAGACTCTGATGAAGAACAATCCACAGGCAGATTTAGTATGTAACAAAATCTCCCACATCTTCTGTATGAATTACCTAGGAAAACTTTCCTTCAAGGACTGAATCTGAATAATACTTTTCATTTTCTCTTCCTAGAGAGACCACAGTCTTAAAGGAAAAGGCTGTGAAAGTTGGGGTTGTTCAGAAGAGAAGGCTCCAGCGAGACTTTAGACTAGCCTTTCAGGAAGAGGAGTTTGTAAGAAGAATGGGGACAAACTTTTTAGTAGGGTCTGTAAAGAGAAGAAAAGGGCTATTGTTTTAAATGAAAAGAGGGTAGAGTCAGATATAAGGAAGAGATTTTTCACAATGAGGATGGTGAAATGCTGAAACAGGTTTTCCAGAGATATGGTAGATTCCCCATCTCTGGAAACACTCAAGGCCAGGTTGGATGGGGCTCTGAGTGACGTAGTCTAGTTGAAGATGGCCCTCCTCATGGCAAGGGGTTTGACTAGGTGGCCTTTAGAGGCCTCTTCTGATTCTATGACCCCACCAAGACTTCCTAGCTCAACACTTTCTCTGTCTTAACCATTTTGTCTATCTGTTGCTAACATGCACGTTAACCAATAATACAGATGGCTTAAAAATCGAACTATTTTATTCAGAGCACAGAGGAGATGGGATAAGAAATAAACACAAAGCTCTGAAACACTATAAAAGAACAACATTTATTGTTACTCCACATATAAATGCTTATCTTCAAATGAAATTTTTTTCCTACTGCATCTTACTCAGGAATTTCAGGCTTCCAAGAAATCTGTATTCAAAAGCTCAAATGGAATATATAAAGTTTTAATATTTTCAGAAAAAAACCCTAGAAGAAAATATTAAAACTAACTCACTCAGTGAAGACATGAAATCTGATTAAGACGCCTGTAATTTGAGTACAGGATGAATGCAGCATCTAAGTTACCTCCCCTTTTTAAGCGGTATAATTCAGGGTAAGGATGTATATATGCCAGCTGATACCACAGAGCAAGAAGAAGTGCCCCATAAATCATAAAATAGTTACTATTTCTGTACCACTCTAAAGATATCCAGGCTTCCAAACTTAATTTTTAAGGCTCAGGCACTCATACAAACCTCCTGCTAAATTATTAAGCTCCATACAAGCCAATGCACAAGCATACATTTTTCATTACCTTTATCCATTGTCTTCTTTTAAATTAATAAAAATAATGATACAAGACCCAAAACAAACAAACTGCCCACTAGTTTATTGAGAAAAACAAACAAACTTACACATCTGTTCCACTGCAGGCAGGCGGCTTCTTTTGAGGTTAAATACTTGCTACTCAAACTTAATGAGATGATTGTATCTAAGGAAAAGAAGAAAGTAATTACTTTTAATATTTTTTTAAAGATGTTACCTGTCACAGTGGCAACTCATGGGATGTTTCAAATTTCTCTTTAGGTGACAGCTCCAGGAGTTGCACTTATATGACTCTCACCTTTTTTCAAATCTCTAGCCCTCACAATTATCAAGAAAAATCAGACATTTTCACTCCTAGAGCTGCAAAGCAAAATTAAAAACAAACAAACAAACAAACAGTGTATGCCTCTCAGACAATTGCTAAAATAAAATTTAGAAGTCAAATTTTTGTACTTATTTTAGCACTGCTCCATTTTTTATGTTTACGCTGAACGAGACAGTCGACATCACATACAAGATTTCAAAGGAGGTTGCTGACACCTGTCCATGCACTACAGAATTCACCTTGTTACACCTTCTCTTCACAAGCTAAACATATTGCTTACACACTGCACCAACCACATCTATTAATCAACATGCAATAGCATAGGATCAACACAAGATTATCATTCCTCATGTATGAGAAAGGAGCGATTGCAAGTGGAGCATATTAGATCACGTATTTTGACTTAGCAACAAAACAGACCAAAACAGTCTGTTGCAGGACACATTTTTTTCAGTTTTGCAATTTCAGTCCCACTGACCATTATACAGATATGAGTGCCATTGTACAGAGGCCTCAGCTGTTACACTGCCCCAAGTACACCGAAAAAAACTCAATCCAACAAACCAAGAAAACATTTTGCCACCTTAGAAAATCCATAATCTGCAAAGCATTCTCTCTTATATTGCAGTGATTGCTCTCATTAATCAGACTGAGATGTTTATATATATATATATATACACACACACACGCATATATATACCCACACTTAGGGGTCTTTTTCCTTAGGAAGGAGATCACCTATGAGGGGCAGACAGTCCTGATGACTGGCTTAGCGTGCATTACGAAATGAACTATATATCAGTTCTCTTACTGCCATTTTTTACTTAAAAACACTCCTATAGTGCCTCTTAAGCAATTGAAACACCTCCAGAGCTGTGCTGCTGGCTAATTTGACTGTTGAGATACTTTAGCTATCCCTGTTACAGCAACATTTAAATAATGTATGCAGAGAGGAAGGTGTCAGCCAAGGAGACACAGACCCACCCCACACAGGGTGCTCAGTGGAGCAGTTAGGGAACTCTCCTCAGATGTGGATTAAGCTCCTCAGGCAAAGCAGGGAAGCGAACCTCGCTCTCCCACATTCCTTGCAAGTGCCAGAGCCATCACACTACAGGCAAGATAAAGTACAAATACGCATCTTTACAATCCCCGATGTCCTTAAAAAACACCAGAACCCCTCAACTCTTCAATTCCCATTTCTCCCTGCCTCTCTGATTTGTTAAGGATGACTATAGTTTCAAGCCAGGCCAAACATTTCGCTCAATTCAAATGGGTTTTCTTGACTGTTTATTTTTGTGAGAAGAATAACAAAGAAAAAGTAATTTTAGCTGGATCTCAGATTATTTTCTTCAGAGGCAAACACTGATACAGAAAATAGCATACAGAATTACAGCAACAGGTAACCAGCATAATTATTGAAAAGCCACTTAAATTAACCTATTTGGGGAGAAATAGGCACAAATTCTTTGATCACTGTCATAGGAGAGAAATATATTTTTAAATATTTTTTCCCATATATTTTGCAAATAATTGCAAAAAAGTATTGCTGAAATACTCAGCTGCTAAAAAAACTATTTTCAGCCATGATCTTCAAGCTAATGAGTACTGAACACCAAAACTGGCTTTTATATTAAATTAGCAGAAAATCTGAACAGTCGCTGCAAAAATTACTCTAACATATCACAGGAAAAATATATCTGTATGACACTAATGAACTAGAAGACATGACGTAAAAAAAAAAAAAAAAAGAGAAAAAAGAAAAAATCCAACAACCTTTCACACAGCTGTTACAAAGAACTAGTAACCTTCAGAGAGGGATCGTCCAACCCTGCATGTCCTTAAACAACAAAAGAGGAAGGGAAAGACGTGAGAAATGGAAAAGACGCAACTGCGCAGTAATTGCCAAAGAGAGCACACAGGTGGTGAGTTTACATAAAGATTATAGTAACACAAAGATATTTCTTACATCAACATTCACTGAAAACCAGTCTTAGACTATAGAAAAGACTCATACCTCACTTTCCAATATGTTGTTCAATATAAAAAAAGTCACTATTTATTCTGAATCATCACACTTGAATGAAAATAAGGGCCTTAAAAATCAACCTATTTCCTTGTTGCTGCTTTAACAGCCCATCATACTGAGTTCTATCTCATCACAAAAAGACCCCAAAACCAAACCACAACCCCAAACCTAGACCAACACTACCATGGTTAAACTACATATCACACTAATTTAGGACAGAAGTGACTTTGCTTCAGCAAACAAACAAAAAAACCCCACAAAAACAAACAAATAAAACAACAACAAAACAAACAACAAAAAAACCCCAACAAAACAAAAAAACCCTTCAGTTCTTCTTACTTCTTGACCTGAGAGCTTTAAACTCTAGATTTCGCTTGAAAGCTACCATTAGGCCACAGAAACTACTCAATTTTTCACTAATAGGCTGAAATGAAACAATTCCATAGTTGTAAATTGACCAGTACTGAGGATGCCAGTAAAAAATACAAAATAAACAGCCAAAGGTGTGCCGAAAACAAGGCACATCTGCCATATAAAAACACTTTCTTTGGGAAGTCTGTTTTGAAAGTATTCATTGAAACAGGTAACATTATGTAAATTACATTAATTTATGTTGATACTACTGAAATATGTAGATCATCCCTACTTCAGGAAAAAACGTCAGTCATGATGAGTTAAACACTCTGCTCTATATGGTGCAAAATTCCCCACTAAATTATCTGTAATATTCTTTTCTATAAAAAACTAAGCCAATATACATGTAACGTAATGTTATTTGCATATGGCTGCTTATTTTAACTGTTCATTACAGTGGCAACCCCATAGCAAAACACGCTCATTTTGAAGATGAAACTTCTAAAAAATTAAAAGTGAGCTGCAAAAAACAGGATTTACAAACCCCTCTACATATGCTTCACTGTGAATGGTGATAAAATGCAGCAAGCTGTTGGGAAATACAATATGTACATTCTTTAACTCAAACTTTCTCAGAAGAAAAAAAATATCTCAGAAATTAATGTATTTAGGATTCTAAAAACTCAAAGAGAACGAATTCCAAGAAAAAAGGGAGAAGAAAACAGAAAGACCCAGCAGGATCAAAGGCCACTTCCTTCTGCAATACCTAGTTTTTAAAAGTATTTGATAGGATATTCCACTTTAGTGGATGGACAATTTTAAATAAACATGTAAAATTCTGTTGCCCTCCTGTACTTTCCAAGGCCCTGTTATAAGTCTTAGTGATGTGTTAATGTTTATTGAAG
>VZTG01005248.1:3649862-3660004 GCA_013397845.1 Melanocharis versteri | reverse complement strand
AGAGGAGCAGAGAGCCGGACCGCCCTGCCCGGCGCCCCCCCGGTGCCGGAACAGTGCTACTCCCCTCCCCGGGCGGCCGCCGCGGGGGAAGCCGGAGGTCACCGCTGCCGCCGCCCGGCCGGGCCCGAAGGAGTTAAGAGGAAGGGCCGGGCGGGCCCGTCCCATTCATTACCCGGCGCTTTGTCTCCGCCGCCGCCGCGGNGCTGCGCCTTCCCCAGGAGGCCGCGGGCGGGCGCCTCGCGTTCCCCATAGGGCGGCCGCGGAGAGGCCTTCCTGGGCATCGCTCCGCTGGAGCGGGCACGGGTACGGGCACGCTGTTCCGAGCGCAGCCCTCGCCTTGTCGGGAATTTAACCTGCATTGTTCGTATCCGCAGTTAAAGAAACCCACCTTGATGTGTATGCGTGGTCTAACGCACAGCGGGTTTGGTTCTGGGCGCAGTTTTCATGTACTCAGTGTGCCTCGGGAGGGAGCCTTGGCGTGGCGCCTGAGTCCCACCTGAGCAGGCGTCCCCGGGAATGATGTTCAGGCCTGAAGGAAATGCACTGCGCCGGTTCAGGGAAACAGTGGCCAGCTATATGCTTGAGGTCTTGTTCTGGATAAAGCTCCTCCAGTTCCGGTGTTCGGTTGTAGGTCGGTGATTGTCTTCTCCGGTTGAGAAACATTAGTTAAGGTTATCGATGGGCCGAGTGATCCAGCCTTTTCAGGTGGGGTGAGAGTGAAGAAGGGTGGTTTGTTGGGTCCTTTTAATGTATGTCATTTCTTCGGAGAGCTGAGTGAGGTATGATCTGGTGTGATTGTGACATCTGTTGTCAGATTCGCAGTGGCAGTCGTAGATTTCACTTTGTTTGCCTTAAGTGTTGCTAGTCATAACTCGCCGCTTACCTTTGGGAGTGAAAACAGGAGAAAAACATCAAGACTACTGTAAACAGTACTGGTTTGGAAACTGTTAAATTTTAGGTTAAGACAGTATTTAGAGAGACAGTGCTTAAGCAAGTCCTCACTTTTCGATCTGAGTTATTTTCATCAGTTAATTTTCCTTTTTTTTCTTCTTTGCAATTTGAACAGATTTAGTAAAGAATGTTTTGGTTAGATATATGGCAGTATGTGAAGAAATAATTTGATAGCTTTTTGATTTGAAATAGTGGAGCTCTTCAACATTCTTCCATGACAGGTGTATGTTTGTACTTAAGTACTGGTGTGATTTTCTAGATTGATTCTGCCAGTCAACATACAGTAAATTATCTGATATAGTTAATACTTCCTTTGGAAATCTCATGTCAAGGGTTTTGGTTTTGTTTGTTTGTTTGTTTGTTTTTTATTTATACACTACTCAAACTCCTGACAAAATAGTTTTTACACTGTGTGCAGGCAGTCCTTTGTTCCTTATTACTTTTTAATTTACAGTTTCTTTTTATTGATAGAGTTCAACTGTATCAGTGTGTATATATATGTATATACAGACAATATTATATATCTAGTATGTATATCAGTTACTATAGGTGACTGAGGCCAAACAACTGAGGCCAAAGTGATTTGAGGTGAAGTTACTTGGACTTGCTTGGTTTCCACTGTTACAAAATGTAGTTATATGCATAGAACTGCTTTAAAATGAAGTTTGATCTTGGCTAGATCTGCCAACTAGACACAGTAGTAGAGGTGTGAGAGCTTAATTAAGAAGTCTCTATCACCAGTTTGTTGACAAGAAATTATGCTGGTGATAACAACAACTGTTACTATCATTATTAGTATGGAAATATGTAATCTCATAAAGCGTCTTTTAGAGAACTATAAAATTGCAACAGTTGGAATGACATAGTTATGCTTATGAC
Source organism: Melanocharis versteri (assembly GCA_013397845.1). Classification (NCBI taxonomy): domain Eukaryota; kingdom Metazoa; phylum Chordata; class Aves; order Passeriformes; family Melanocharitidae; genus Melanocharis; species Melanocharis versteri. The sequence continues at coordinate 3,658,174 of VZTG01005248.1, read as the reverse complement.
AATATGGAAAGATTAAATATTAGAGTATGTGGCTTTGTTAACTGCCTTTTTTAACAGCTGTAATTTTGAAGAGTTTCACAATTCATAGTTGAAAATTTTACAGTAAATTTAAAAAGACTGGTAATTAATTTTGCACTTTTGCACTGCATGTTGCCCTTTCTGTGATCACCTTTCTGTAATCACCTCTTCATTTTTTCATACATCCTACTCTGAAAATTTCCTTAAGGGTTAGGGAAGTTGAGATTAATGAAAGTTAATTATTTCTTTAGATTATCTGTTAAGTGGCTTGAGAACCAATCAGTGATTCTGTATATAATCTACAGGTGTATATCACAGATTGAGTGGCATAGCTGGAATTTCTCTGTTCTTGTTGTTTTACAAAAATACACTGCAAACTCAAGAAATCAGGTCTTAAAAATCTGAGCAAAGCTGGATCCAGAAAGTCTTCTCACAAACTACCAAGTAATATGATGAATAAAACAAAGAGATGGTGATCTGGTGACAGGCAAAAGAAAAAGCAGCTACAATTCCTAGAGAAGTCTCCAGACTGCCAGCTTGTGGTGAATGTAGCAGCACTGGTGTGGCAATAGTGTAAAGATACAGATTTTCCATAAAGGTTGCAGTCTGAGGTGTAAATATGTGAAAGAACATAGTCTTTTAGGAAGACAGATTATTAGGAAAATCTTCAAGGCATCCTGACTGAAAAAGCCTGAAACTTCCATTATTTAACTTCAGAAGAGTAATTTTTTCTTTGATTTTTTTCTCCATTTATGCATTTATAACCTTGTTATCTGTTTCAGGTATTATGAATAAATATTTTTATTTGCATGGTTAACTGAACCTGGCATGAATTAAAAGTGATATGATATTAAATGAATATAAAAAAGTAAGTTCTCACTCCAGCCCCTGGAGCAAACTGCAAGTATCTGGCTCCCTATTAAGTTTTGTAGAATAGTAGAAAGCTAGGAGACCGTGCTTCCAAATAAATTGTTTGGGTTCTCTGGAAAATAGGTATTACAGGTTCAGAGAAGAAGGAAACATCACTGAGGTAGCTGTAAGTAACCAGCTCTCTGTCATTCTCAGTACTGGGGTGTACCTTGACTTGGAAGGCTCTCAGGGAGGCTAGAGCAAGAGCCTAAGACCAGTTGGAAACTAAATTAACTTCTTATATCCTATCCTACTGCAACAGAACTTAAAATACGCCTTAAATACACCTATTTCAATATTATGTTATTAGCAAAATGTAGATGTTTAGTGCTGCAGACAGAGTTTTGTGTTTTGTGGTCCCTGGGTCTCTCCAGTCACTGGGCTGTTCATCTTAATTAGTTTTATTGCTTCCGTCTTCCTTCCATTTCTTTCTTGGTAGTAAACATAACGTTGATACTGCAGTGCTAAATTGACGTAGTTCTGTCTTTCTACATTTGTATACATTTGGAAACACTAAATGTTGATAATAACAGTGTAGTTAGTAGTAACCATTTTGATGTTGTTACCTTGTTTTAGCAAAATTGAGCAGTTAATATTTATCTCCAAACCTGCTCTAGTAAGCTTATTTTCACCTCTAGTAACTTCTGTATCAGTGATGCTTTTTCCATATGAAGTCATGAAGACTAAAACTACATCAAGAGATAACAGTTGTTAAATAAAGCACAAAGATTTATGGATTTTTGTATGCACTAATTTTACTTAGTAAAATTATCTCCTTTCCTCCATGTATAGACTCCAGCCTCTTCCAGGAACCTATCTAGGCAATGTCAACTTAATGATCAAAACCTTAAAATAGAGGTCAAAAGTACTAAATTTGGGCGTCCAATTTAGTATCCATCACAGGGGTATGATTTCTAAGAACACGTAAAATAGAGAAGTACTTATATTTAGCATACATACTCATTTATTTCAGTGGGTGTCTGGCTCTGCTCATCAGATCCAAGATGTCAAGGTGGGTGCTCAGGAAATAAGGAATGAGCAATCACACAGTAGTTAGGAGCAAGCTTTCACTGCCAAAACTATGGTGCCCTTGTACATTTATATTAATTACCTCATTTGTTACAAACACAACTGCTTAATCTCTATTGTCCTCACTCTATAGCACATCAGAGGTGTATGTCACTGATTTTTGACTTGGAGTTGAGCATATAATATCATGTTGACAGGATTTACTCAGACTTGTCCTTTATGTGGAGTGAGCATGGTGCTGGAATATGCCTTTCAGGAGTGCTTAGTTGGAAGTTCCTATTCTGGGATTTTTATTGGGCCTATGGAGATTTTGTCTACATTATGAAGTTACCAGTATCAGAGCTGATTTATATATACATGAGTTTGGAAGTTCTCTTTATTAGACAGCATCGGGCCCTGGCTGAGGCAGTAGCAAGTCTGAGACAAACAGAGCTGTGTAGGGCTCATTACTACTTGTTAAATGATACACATGAGTTGGGTTTGTCTGAACAGAGGAAGCTACAGGCCATGTCAATTGCTCTTGGTGGTTCAGGGTTTTTTGCGGATGTCATGTCTTCAGTCTTACTTCTGACTTATTTTGCACTTTATTTTCCCTTCCAAGATTTTGATGTTACCTTCTTGTAGTCCTTCCCCATATAAATGAGGAGGCAAGGTGTTAATTCTGAATGAGCCCATCTATTTTTGGCTTTCTTCTGTGACAAATGACTAGGGATTCTAACAGTCAAGCTTCCTCCATTGCAAACCATCTTAATCATCTGCAGACCAGGTTTGTCCTCTACAAGGAATGAGGAAGAGATAGTAAAGTAATTAAGACTGGATTTGGGTCTCATTGCTAATTGAATTTTAACTTAATTATACTAAGGCTGAAGTATTAACTCATTGTAAACATTGGAGATTGTTTCTTAGAGATACATGTTTGTGAGTGACCTAACTAGGAAAAGAACTTCCCTCAGAGCTTATACCTCATCTCATATTATATTCGCAAGTTTTTATACTGACACCAGAGGAATTGAGAATAGGCAAGTCACTCTAAGGTTTTCAATAAATAAAATAAACCTTATGTATTATTAAACTTTATGAAGGCAGTGAGCAACATGTCTTTGCTTGGATGAATGCTGTGTAGAGGATCCTTTCCAGTGTAGAGGAAAGGATCAGGAAGTAGGAAAGGGAGAAGGTAACAATGTATTTGCGTTACTGTTTACTGTTTACATGGGTTATGCTGTCTTAAGAAGTTACTTCATTTATCACAAACTCAGGTATCTTCTGAAATCTGAACCTGATCAGGAGAACAACCACAGAAATTAGAAGTAAAAGAAATTGTTTTTCTCAAAAATCATTGTGTATCAGATACAGGTATGAAGCACACCTTGTTTTCCCTTTGCTATGGCTGCATTTGACAAAACTGTTCAGTTCAAATAGGTCCCTTATTTTTTTTGTGTTAACTTCCTAGAAATTCTGTCTTATATCTGCTGCTGAGGTTTCCTCAGTGTGTCTTGCAAAAAAGGAGGTCAAAATCCAATGTAGATTGTTTAGCCATGCTGTTTTGTAATTCTTTGCTGTGCAAGTTTGATATTTTTAGAACTTCTTGCGTAGCAATTACTGTTTTGTTTTTTGATTCCTACCCATTACCACTGAAGTTGCCTTTTCCCATAACTTGGCTCAGTTAGTTATGCTGTGTGAATTGACGGACCCTCCAATTCTAAACGTGCAGCTGCTTTTGTAAGCTAAACTAATGATGGCTAATAACTGGGGGTGCTGAAGCGGCACTCCCAAATCCTGGATTTACATCACTGCTGCTCTCTTGTGCTGGTAATCATTTTCATCTGATTGTGCAGATGTAGAGGGAGAGGTAAACAGAAAACTGGTGACTGGTTTATGAAGAGGTTGTTCTGATGACAGTTATCCTGTGGCAGGAATAGCTTCCCACAAAGACCTTTGCAGGGGGAGTTACTATACAGAACACAATAAAGGTGCCAAACTGTAAACACTAGGAATTGAATAATTAATGCCGAAGAGACAATGACAGAAGAGAAGGGGAATATTATTCTCTTGATTAAGGCTCTGTCTACTCTTTTGGAAACAGCAATATCATTATACATAAGAGTGCCAATAACTCTGTTCTAGGGGTTTGTTCTTGATAAAATAGTCTCTAAAATAGTAGATGGTAGCTTTGCTGTTTGGCAGGCCTACAGGTCAGTACACTGGCAAGCCCTGTGCTTGTGCTGCAGCATGTTGTAATTTGGGTGTGGTTTTTTTGTTTTGTGTTATTGAAGCATAGTTTATATATGTTTTCATGTATATTCTAATTGTGAAGTTTGGTTTTGCATCTTTGCAGTGTCCAGTGGAATGAGCTGAATCCTCACCTTCCACCATGCAACAGTTATGAGCACATATTGTAGAGTGCATCCTAAAACTGCAAAATCCTAAAGGTACACAATCTTAAAGGATTCAAGACAGTGGGTAAGTAAAGCGAGCAATAGGTTTCCCTGTCAGCTGTGTATTTCAGCAAAGTGCTTGGTGTATCTCTCTGTCAGCAAGTGACAGGATACATACCTCTTCTTGCAGTAGGTGACCCCAAGCAGTAGTTCCAACAAATGCTTAAATGGAAGTGGGGTAAGGGCCTTTGCATAGCAGCTTTACTACTTGAAGACCACTCTGTCAAATGATCTTCAAGCTTATCTATAGATAACATTCCATAGGACTACTTAGCAGATGCAGCTCACAGAGGTATTTCTTAGCAAGTACATTGATCAAGTGTGAATTCTGGTGGAGCTCTGATGATAAAAGGGCTCTGGACCTTCATCAGTACCATAAAAGGCACTGACACAGCTCCCAGTCTGTTTTAAAACTTGTGTTTTGGTGAAGACGGTTCTTTTGGATCAACATGAACTGTTCTTAAGGGTCAGACTAAAAGGTCTTACCAATTTTATAAACAGAGAAGCACTTTGGCTGTGAGAATGAGAAAGGTGGTACATGCAGGAAGTAAGAGTTACTGAGGCTGTAAGAAAAAAAAACTTTGATTTTGTAGCAGTTGGTGAACATTATGAACACCAATATTATTTCATTTTTTTTTGCCCTTTTGTCATAATACAGCTAAAACCTCCAGATCAGATGAATGAGAAGGAAAATCCAAACAATTCTTTCTAACTAGAGAACAAGGAATATATTCAGTAAACATGTAGGAGTAAAATGGACCAACACTTTTCTTATATATTTGAAGCCAAATATTTGATCTGCATTCTGGGATGGTCATCTAGGACTTTGGGCCGTATATCCCACTCAGTCTAGTATGACACATCAGTCTTTCTGACAAGGTATCAGTGATAATTAGGAGATGGATCAGTGATATGTGTATTTTTCTGTAAATACAATAATTTGCAAAGATCACCCAGAAGATGTGGAGTGATCCTGCACCACCCCACAGACTGAAAATAAACAGCTGAAATGTTGTCAGCATGCTTCTGTTGTATGTCTGTTGATAAGTTTACAGCATCTTTTCCATAGTAAATGCTGTTCTGGCTTCTGTGAGGTTTGGGAACAGCCTTTCTTTTGTGAACTTGCAAAATCATGCCCTCGAGTATTCTATCAGTGCCACATACCATGACTGATGAAGTAAGTGAGATCTAAATGCATTCCCATGTAGGATGAGAGGACCATGGTAATGTTGTATCTCATAGATGAGTGTGAAGGCGTAGATTGTATAATGGAGAAGCCAAACTTGAAAACTTACTAGTGATAGATTGCCTTGAGGCATCATGCAGAAGCATCACATGCAGGGTTAGGCAGATTTGTCATCATGGTAGGAAGAAGACCCACAGGTGGATGTTATGGCAGTCCAAAATCTTTCTCAAAATGCAAATTCTTGCAGGTTCTAAGGAGGGCGTGGAGTGAGTTCCGATTCTTTCTTGTCCCTTCACCAGCCAGCTGTCCAGACCACGAGAGGGATACATAGTTGCATCCAAGGAAGATCAGTACTTCTGCCAGTATTTAGTGCTGCAGTGAGTCCGAGTTGACTTCTATTAAAGGTGATACACTTTAGAAACATAGAAATGTGTCTCATGAAGTTTGATTCTACGAGGAAATAGACGAGGGTGCCGAGGCAGATAAATAGTGACTGTGTTTCTTTATGTGAAGAATCACTTTCTTGCAGGGATTCTGTTGAGAATTTGACACCTAGTGGAGGTAGAAAGCTGGTAGGCAGAAGATCCTCCTTCTGTCAAGCTTTCCATGCAGAGTGAGTCAGCATTGGCAGCTTGGTTAACAATTTGATGCTGCCAGGTAGGGGTGCGAGGATTCTGAAGGACTGGGGCTGAAGCCCCTTGCACATGTTGAACTGGTGTGAAAAAAGGTGGTGAGGGGTCTGTTGCCATCAAACTATGGATCAGAGGGCCTCTTACTTTTTTGCTTGAAATTGAACTGTATACTAGTAGAATTGTATTCTTTTGAGTAACCAAGTCTCACTTGTGAGGTGGAAAATACAAAGGCAACAGATCTTGCAGGTTATAGGGACATGTGCTGAGGACTGGACAGATGCCCCAGACAATACTACATACTGTTCTATTTTGAAATACATGGGCTAATGTACTAATACTTAAAATGGAGGGGTTGAGGATCCTGCTCTGGTAGCCTGTCGCAAGGTCAATGAGAAATTATTTCAAAGTCTAAGATTCCTAATACAGAGCTTTGTGTTGAGCATGCTCTGATCTTTGTGCCATTGCTCTGAAATACGACATCAAGGAATAATGTGAGTTCTGTGTCCTAGCCTGGATGGTCCAGAGGGAAAACTCCACATACCTTCTTACTAAGTGTAATTGGGAGAATCTAGAAGCATGAGTTTAAATTACAGAAAAGTGGTCAAATAGTGCAAATACCAATAAGGAATACCACATTATTAAAGAGATGTGAGGATCTATGGAATGCTGTAGTCCACCTGTAAGAAACTGGAAAAAAGCCAGACTTGCTCTATGACAGACATGTTACAATGTGGACACCATCAAGGTTTCTGTGGAAAATTTGTCTCCACTTAAAAAGCATTTGTACAGCTGCACAGCAGATACACATGTGAATTATCCCTTAAAAGATAAACCAAGATATTTCCTTATCATAGTATTATTAGGTTCTTGACAACATTATTTCTATTCATTTTTATACTCTGCACACTAAGGTATATGATTTGGTATGATGCTCCCTCTTTAATACCTTTCTATCACAGCTTGATTTCCAGTGCAACAACACTAACTTATATCAGCATGCTGTAAGACTTTCGAGACTGATGGTAGGATCACTAAAACAATTTAACTGGAGAGTAGTTCCTCACAGGCAAGTACACAAATGACCAGATGGCCTCCATAGTTCATAAAAACTTTCTTATATTGGAAATTGAAGGTACTGTGTCTGTCTGAGCCTAAGGATGTATTCCTACACTGAGCGCACTGCACAAGTGTTAGCTGCTTTAATAGCTTGTGTTTTGTTCAAAGATCAGTATGCTAAATGGTCCTTGATGAGGAAAAAAGGATTTGGAAAGTACTTTTCCTATTCTACAAGATTTCCTTAGCCAACTTGCTTAAACTCTCCGGATCTTAATTAACTTTCTACAAGTAATAACAGGTGTATCAATTTCTAATTCCCTAGTCATGTATTTATTGTAGGACCAACTGGATTTTGAGGCAAGCAAACATCTTATTTGTTTGTAAAACATAAAAATTAATTGGTAAGTTGATTTGCAGCAATTTAGCTGAGTGGATGCTAAATACTGGTGGGTAAAGAGAATCACACCTACTCTCAATACCTTGCTTTTTACTATATGTGGGACTTGTTCTGGATGATCAGCACAGGCAAGTGTTTGTGTTAGGCTGGGCCAGCTAAACGTTGTTTTTTAAGGATGTGGGTGCAGCTGCCTTGCAGTAAAATCTTCCAGTTCTCGAATACGGCTGTAATGGCTGTCTAAAAATAATACCTAACAAAGGGTGTCCTTCGCAGGGGGAGCCAGAAATAACCTGCCTTTGCTCTGTCAAAATGTAGGGCTATTATCAGTTAATCTACAAGCAGCAGCTTGACCCGGAGACCACGCAAAAGCTGACTTTCAAACACATTTTCTACGTAAGGAATCTTGAGCTTGGACTTCCCCCCCAAAGAGATAATAAATACCACTCGCTTCAACTTTTAAGCCTCGGTTTTGTAACGAGCGGCGTCCCGCCCCCGTCCGTTCCCTGGCCCCCGCGCTGGGCCGTTCGAACGTTCCCCCAGGGACGCGCGGCAGGTTCGGACTCGAGCTCGGGCCCGGCCGGTCCGGGCGGGAGCGCGGCGGTCGCGGGGGCAGCGCGTTCCCGCCCCGAGCGCGGCCGGTGCCGGTCCCG
>VZTG01005248.1:3638695-3649422 GCA_013397845.1 Melanocharis versteri | reverse complement strand
GAGGGAGCGCGTTGGAGGCTCCCTGGGCGTGGGCAGGAAGTGTTGGCGCGGCACCGGCGGGGGCGGGCCCGGGGGCGTGGGCAGCCGCGCGCGGGAGGCAGGATCGCGGGATGGCTGCGGGACCTGGCGGCGTGCGGGATCTGGCGTCGGCGGGCTCTTCCCCCCGGGCCGGGGGGGAACGGCTCTGGTGGTCCCGCGTGTCTCGGCCGTGCCCGCGCCCGTTCGCTGCGCTCCGTGAGCCCCCGCTCTGGGCCGTGCCCCGGGGGGATCGCTCCTGCTGCGCGGCTGAAGCGGCGGGGGGTGTCCGCCCCGTGTGCGTGTAGGCACTGTTTGCTTACCGTCCCTCATTGTCTAGGACTAAAGAGCATTCCTGTGTCTTTCTCTTTTTAATGGTCTACATGAAAGTGCCATTGAGAATGGAATTCCCTAGTCCACTGAGCAGGGGATCCAGGGACCAAAGGCAGTTTATTTGAAGAGGAGGAAGGTAACTAGGGCAAAGATTGTCATTTAGAAGTATGTGCTGTTGTACTTTTCGTGTTGGTTTTAGCTATCCTACACCTTGATAAATAGCTTTTTTTTTTGCCTCATACCGTGTATTTCACAGAAACAGCTGTCTCTGTGTACTTCTGTTGTGGTGAGGAAAAACGTCTGCTGGTAATTTTCTTCCCAAGTAGCTGATGCAATTCTAGGAGAGGAGAGCTGTGGATAAATTTCCTGGTTTATATCCCGCAGTCTTTGGGGGCAGGACAGTGCTAATAGAAGTGCCTTAAAATAATTTCGTGTGCGGTTAGTGCAGTATCTTTGTGAGCATTGAATGGAAACTCGTCTTAGTTTACTCCTCTTCAAATTTAGGTCTTGGTCCTCGTTCTTGTCGATCTGCAGGATACTGGGAAGGGGGGTGGGAGGGAGAAAAGCTAGCTGATAATTGCCTAGGAAAAGCAAACCAGTTGTAGGTCATGAATTTGCTATGCAGAAATCTGGTCTTCATCCGGAGTATTTATAGAACATTTGCAAACAGAGGAATTTTGGAGAAACAAAACACTGCTTTGGCCTCTGGGGCATTTAAGTTATTCACGCTGAATTTGCATGAAATTCGGCCAGAGTGCTACCAGTTTCGATTCTGTGTGCATTACACTGTATTTGTAGGGTATCCATTCTGTGTTTGAGACTGTAACTTCCTTCCTAATTCAGCTGTATTTACTGATGAGTATTCTTACAGTATTCTTAGATGTTAGCTCAATCATTTTTTATCAGTCTGGCTCATACAGTTCATTTGACTTTTGCGACAACTGTCCTAAATCTTTAAGCAAGATTAAAGATCTTGTGCTTTTGAGTATTTTCTTCTTATTCTTAATGCTTGCCTGAAGCCATGCTTGATAATCTTGGGAACAGAGGGGGGTGAAGAGCTTGGAAACATAGCATTAATGTGTTTTTCTGTGGTACTGGGCTAAGGTACTGGACAAGTTACACATGTTTTTGATTTCTGAAGGTCACCTCTCATCCCTCCCTCTGTATTTTTTCCAAAACAGTCTTTATCCTCAGGAGCCTCTACAAACAGATAGACAACCAGCTAAAATGTAGGAAGGGGCATTAAAGTACCAAAACAGACTTTTACGTCTAGACAGAATTGAAATGCAGTTATATGAGGTAAATATGTGTAAATTGTGTTTCTTGATTGATGAGTAAATTGAGTCCATTCTGATCTGTAATAAGTTGCTGTACATTGACACATCAGTGTGTTTTAGCTGAAGAATCCATCATAACTTGTTCACAATAATAAACAGAAATCAGGACCATTGTATTACCTTTGGGTCTCTGAATTACAAAATCTGTATTGAAACTGGGAACTATTCATTTTGGTTAAATTACAGGTATGTTTTTGGTTTTAGTCATTGGACCTTCTGTGGCAGTATTAGTTGTTTAAAGTGTTTTCTGCAGTTAAGAAACTAGTATGATTGAATCCTGTGTTTTACAGAATTTAATTATTAAATGCTTCCTTGAAAGTTGTTTGAAGAGGTGGAACCTTTTATATTCTTCTGTTGTTTATAAAGAGCAGATCAGAGATCTGTCACAATTGAACATTGACTGTTGTCTGGCTACACGGTGCACAAACAAGTAGTAAGAGTTAAGAATGAGTTTTATAGAAGTCAGATCTATGAGAAGCTCAATTCTCACATGAATAGTAAAACTAGCTTAGATTATGAAAGCAGGGTCAGTTTGTGAGAGCAGACAGATCAGAGCATTTCAGGAATGAGTCTTAGAGTTAGTTGCCTAAGTGATTTAGTCTTCCTGTAAAAGGAGTTTGTTCAGTACTTTGAGGGTGTGCCTTTAGAAGTTGTCATCATAGACTTAAGCGAAAGGCATGTGGCATGGAGTAGTTCATGTAGTTGTTCAGTGCTTGCTGTTTTCTTTGTGAAATAGATATACTAGTCTTTAACAGTAGTTGTGTTTTGATCTCTATTTCCCTGCTATTTTGGCAATACATGCTAACACAGGTTGTATTATAGTGAGCAACACTGACTTGAAATGCAGAGTTGAAATGGTGAGACCCTAATAATACTTTAAGCAGTGATTAAAGATCAAGAGATTTTTATGTAGCTGAGATTGAATGATGCTATTTATTAATGATTTATTGGGAAGAAGGAAGGAGTGGAATAGAATTTTACACTTGACAATGTCAGTCAGTTTGTAATATTTTCAACCCTTACAGGAGAAAAACCCCCTCCGGTGTGAAAATGTCAAAAGGCATAAGTATGTATGGAGGCTTTTAACTTAGAAATTTTGTGACCAAAATGCATGCTTATCCTAGTCATGAAGCATTGGAGTGGAGGGGGGAGAAAGCTATCTTTTTGTATGGTATGTGATCTTCTTGCAGTGGGTTGTAAATTTAAAAATTGTTTTAAAGAGCTTGGGACTGGGTTTACAAACAGGGAGATTTTTATCTGTCATCAGTTGAGTTGAGAACAGCTCCTGAAGAATCTGCTGGAGGAGAAGGGTGTGTGTACACGCATACTTAAAAGCAGGGAACATGTTTTGGCTCTAAGTCAAATCTACTTTACAGGTGGAATATTTACTAGTTGCAGTCCAGACTGCACCATATTGGGCACTGCGAGTTCTGTTCTGTTCTTGTCATGTTGTGAAGAATAATGGGCTTGCTAAGGATTGAGGAAAGTAAAAAAAGTGTAGGGCTGTCAAACTGCCCACTTGCCAAATGTGAAAGTATGTGTACTTTTCTAGCTTTTAAATATAGCTATAGTAATTGAATTGATAACATGAGCGTTTCAAATTGCATTGGAAAAAAGTTCAGAGAAAACTTGTTTTTCTTTCACAGTTGTGTTAGTTCTTTTGAAGAGAGGTCTAGAGGACATAATCTGTAGCTATGGCAAAAATTTTCAAGCTGCAGGCACCCCTAGGGTGTTAAAAAGTATTGTGTTAAAGGTTTTCTTACAAGGTAACAAATGCAATTTTTTTAACCTGTGACACTTTTGAAATGTTTTTTGTTCTCATGCAATGGTCTTGCCAACAGTGCTTCTAGAGGGTTTTTGTGGCAAGGATTTTGTATAGCTGTGTTTACTCCGGGAAGCTGTTATTTAGAAGATCTATTAATCTTTAAGTTAAACTTGTATGAAACTGAGCAGTCCTGCTGAGTAAGAGTGACAGGCTTTTGGTTTTGTTTATTTTTAGTTAAATATATGCATAGAGGGCTGTAGAACTGAAGATTTTTTTCCTTACTACAGTAAAACTAATACTTTAATATGATTGTTTGGAGTTCATAGTATTAACTGTTGCTCTAATTATAGGTAAACATTACCAAATGAGGAGAAAAGGAAGATGCCATCGAGTATCGGCAGCAAGGCATTCTTCTTCCCCATGCAGTATTAAGCACTCCCCGACTCGAGAAACCTTGACATACGCTCAAGCTCAAAGGATGGTTGAAATAGAAATCGAAGGTCGCCTGCATAGGATCAGTATCTTTGATCCTTTAGAAATTATATTAGAAGATGATCTTACTGCCCAGGAAATGAGTGAATGCAACAGCAATAAAGAAAATAGTGAAAGACCGCCAGTTTGTCTAAGAAGCAAACGCCATAAAAATAACAAAGTGAAAAAGAAAAATGAAGCTCTTCCAAGCTCACATGGTATACCTGCTACAACAGCTCCTCTTCCAGAACCGAAAGTACGGATTGTTGAATACAGTCCCCCTTCAGCTCCTCGGAGACCTCCAATTTATTACAAATTCATTGAGAAGTCAGCAGAAGAGCTTGATAATGAAGTTGAGTATGACATGGATGAAGAAGATTATGCGTGGTTAGAATTGATAAATGATAAGCGGAAAAGTGATGGCGTGTCAGTTGTTTCACAAAATATGTTTGAATTCCTTATGGATAGGTTTGAAAAAGAGTCTTATTGTGAGAACCAAAAACAGGGTGATCATCAGTCTTTAATTGATGAAGATGCGGTGTGTTGTATATGCATGGATGGTGAATGTCAGAACAGCAATGTGATCCTGTTTTGTGATATGTGTAATTTAGCAGTACATCAGGAATGCTATGGGGTGCCATATATACCTGAGGGCCAGTGGCTCTGCAGACACTGTTTGCAGTCCCGCTCTCGGCCTGTAGACTGTGTGCTGTGCCCAAACAAGGGAGGTGCCTTTAAAAAGACAGATGATGATCGTTGGGGACACGTGGTGTGTGCTCTGTGGATTCCAGAAGTTGGATTTGCCAATACGGTTTTTATTGAGCCAATTGATGGTGTCAGGAACATTCCCCCAGCCAGATGGAAGTTAACATGCTACCTCTGTAAACAGAAAGGTGTTGGTGCCTGCATCCAGTGCCACAAAGCAAACTGCTATACTGCATTCCATGTGACGTGTGCTCAAAAGGCTGGTCTGTATATGAAAATGGAACCTGTGAAAGAACTAACTGGCAGTGGAACAACGTTCTCTGTGAAAAAGACTGCCTATTGCGATGTACATACTCCACCAGGTTGCACACGGAGACCTCTCAATATTTATGGAGAAGCTGAAATCAAAAACGGTGTTTGTAGAAAGGAGGGATCAGTCAGAACTGCTAGGTCTACATCAAAAATCAGAAAAAAGACAAAAAAAGCCAAGAAAACAGTGGTTGAACCCTGTACAGTTATGCCAACAGTATCTGCTCCTTATATCCCCCCTCAGAGGTAAGCAAACCATCAAAGTGTGAGAAACTTTTACTTTATTATCTGTTTAATTTTAAACCAGTACTTTTAGATGCCACTTTAAAGTTTTTTTATGTTTTTTACATGCTTTCTTTAGAGGTCTTTCTCAGAGAATTACTGTTAGTTATGTACATTGTACTTCTGTGGTGTTGCATTAAAAATGCAGTAACTTCCTCAGAGAAATTATTAAGTGATCAAGTAGTCTGTCTTGTCCTCAGGATATTTGGTTTGGGTTTTTTTTTGTCAGACTAAGTTATGTTGTGTGTTCAGTTGTCATTCACTGTACTTTTGAGAATTAACTGCTGAATTTGGAATAGTAGATGCAGTTGATCTTCATATTAGAAAAAAAGCCAACCTCAAAGTTAACTTTATTTGTAATTCTGGAATCTGAGCTTCTTTTTCTAATTTTAAGAGATCCAAAATGAAAATTACAACTGTGTATATAAGTTTTGAATCTTGTTCATCTCACCTAAATTAAGAATAAACTCGTAGTGTAAGATCTATGTAAGTTTTACGAAAAACCTTCAAGGAGGTGTTTTCCTTGTAGGGCAGAGTAACTTCACAGGAGGTGTTTCCAAAATTTATATTTATATGTTTACAACACCAATATATTTGTTTACTCCTTGAATTAAATTCTTGCTAATTTAAGAGCAGTAGTTTGGAAAGTTTCTCAGAACAGGCACCACTTCCATGTGCAGGCTCATTGCCTGTACTGTGACCGGACTCTGCACAGACAAATGAGGGCTTTTAAAATAATAAGATGCCTTTTAAATAGCTGACTCACAAGTCTCAGGTAGTGAGCAATTAAAACTGGTTAAATTAATCTAAATAAATACGTGTTTTGAGACTGCAGTTCTTTCCTGTAATAAGTTTTGTTAATGTAAGAAGCTACTTACTGACTGACTTTGACAAACAGCCTTCAGCTCCCATGTGGTGTTTACAAACATCAGATTGATTGCTCTGTTCTCTGTTATGATTTGCTTGGTAAAATGGTATTTTTGTTTAGTGATGCACTGCAGAAAAACTTAAGTTGACTGTAGGCAACTTATACTGCTGTTTAAGCAGGAACTACTGTCCATGGAAGGGGGAAGTTGGTGTAAAATAATTCGGCTTTGTCTTAATTAGGACAATCCCAATTGGTAGTGTAGTGTGTTTTTGTTTTGCCTATTTTAAGGCAATGTAAAAAAGAACATGAACTAAGAGTTGAGGATTAGAAAGTGTGTTCTCAGTTGTGCCTCTGGCAGCTCATTCCATTGTCAACTTTTAAAAAAGCCAGACCCTAAAAAGATGCTATCATGAGATGGCTTTTTTTAAAATAGTCATTAGATGCCAGGAGCAGAAATACAAAGACATTTTCTTCTTTCTTTCTTTTCTCATTAATGATTGAATTTCTTTTCAAGACTGCAGAGAAATTCACCTTTCTTCTATTTATGCTTCTCTTCATATTTCTAGAAACAAGTACAGTTCCTGTGCTGTGTGTCATAAGTGTAAAAAATGTGCGCAGTTTAAAGCTATTTTAAGGTTGAGCATTATTATAAATTGCCTTATCTTCGGCTAAGGTAGACCTTTGCTTAAATATTCTTTGTAACGTGAGCATGTTCAATCCTAGAAAACTGATCCCTGAATTAAAAATGAAACAGAAATGGGCATATTAAAAGGAAAAGTGATTACACTGCAGACCCAAATCTCTAGTTTTAGACCCAAAGTTGTCTAGTTTTCTTTGGCTACTCTTCTTTAATTTTTTTCTGTTTTGGAAACACTCTCGTGTTTCTGTAGGAGTAAAGTACATACCCATAAAGTATTAAAAAATTATTTGGATCATTTCACAGTAGTCATCATTTAAATTATTCTTTTTCTCTAATCTGTTTTTTTAATACACTTTTTTTCTCTTGGAGCTGAAGCATGATTTTTCAGAGGTCTTGAGGAAGAGCAATTAAGCTATTTAAGTTACTAGAGAATAAATATGTACACTCAATGTTTAAACACTTGTGCTTTTTTACCTGAAGCATTTGATTTTAATATGTTTTCAACATCTCTGGAAATTGAGGCACATATGGAGATGTTTGGTTTGGATTGGTTTCTTAATAACTAGACTGTACGCCTCCTCAGCGTATTGCTGGCTCTTCAGAGTTGGTAGTTGAAAGACTGTATAAATATGAAGATCATAGTGAGGAGGAAAGTGCTTGCTGGATGGAGCCCCTGAGTACATCTGGTGAGGCTTGAGGAAAACAGTCTTGCAATTTATGTTCAGTTTAAGGGGAAGGATTTGTGTCCTTTTCTGGATAGTGAGAGTATATGAATGACTGAGCATTTTAATAACACAGTTTTAAATAACTCTATTTTCCCAAACAATTATCTTAATGTTCAGGATATTTTAGAAAGACCGGATGTGAAACAGCATACTCCATAATTTCTACACAACTTTTGTAGCTTGCGAATTTCTGGATCAGCTTACTTTAGGTCAAGTTTCTATGTTACTGCCTTGAATGACTTTACCCAGAATTTCTTACACAGATGCCATACTCGAAGCTTTTTGCTGTTAAATTATATAGATAGTGTCGTTCTCTAGGCTGTTTATAACCTAATTATATGACCTCTTAGACTTTTATCTGTGAACTACGGATTTGAGGGTGCAGGATCAGAAGTTGCTAACCGTTGACCCATGCATGATAGGAGACCCCGGTCTCTCTTTTTTTTTTTTTTTGTAATTTATTTTTAATGCTGGGCCTATATCTGACCTGTTGCCTAGGTATTTTGGAAAGTCTATACCTAAGTATCTACTTCCAAAGGTGCAGTAGTTCGTCTCAGAGCCTTAAGGCGGTTTCAGTTTTCAGTGCTGTCAGTGCTGACTTGTAACTTGCTTAGCACTTGTAATAATGTATGGGACCACCAGGGAACTCTTGTGCATGGAGGATGTGTGTCAGACCTGGCTATAGAGATGTGTTGTTCCTTTACTAGGAGGTTCCATTCAGTTTTTATTGAAATACAAAACTCTTGAAAGTAGTTGCTTACACTGTACTGTTCTTACGGATCAGCTTTGTTTGTTTGTTTGTTTGTTTGTTTGTTCTTCGGGTTTTTTGATTGTTTAAATGGAGAGATGAGCTTCACCTAAAAGTTGTGTTTCTGGCAAGTGCCAGAGTAGCTGTGCTGTGTGGGGAGGAGAGTGGGAAAGGACACTCTAAAACTCTCCTAGTGTATGGGAGGGACAGACAGTACCTGCTTCTCTTGGCAAATGGTGGTCAAAAAGTAGCCTCCCACTGCCACCAGCTAGTTTGGCTGAAGAAAATGGCAAATATGTTTTTGAAGTATAGTATTGCCACTAGGGATGTGTAGTGGTTGAATTTTGCTTAGTAGAGATATTTGCTTTCCTCCCCCCCCCCAAAAAAAAAACTATACTAGAAGGATTTTGTTTAGACTGCAGGTCCAGAATTTTCAAGTTAGGAAATCTTAACTTGTAGGGTTGGCTTGACAATGTAAATCGAGCTACTGCTCTCTGTTGGTTATCTTGCAGTGACTCCTTGCTCAGTTACTTGTGATTTTTTTTTTTAATCTGCTGCTGCTCATCCTTGTCCTGTATAACTATTGCCTTATTCAGCAAGCTGGATGGGTACATGAAGCAGAAGAGTTACAATGTTAGCTGGGAAAACTACATGGTTTCTCTTTTTTTTGAGCGCTTGATTCTTTAGTACAAATAGCATTGTTTTTGTGTAGTCTCTTGGTCTTATGTGTCAGAAGAGGCATTTAAAATATGTTTGCTTGTTTGCATAGCCAGTGTCAATATTCATGTGATTTAAAAATGCTGTGAAACTACAATATTGTAGCTATATACTTGAAGGGAAATAGAATATGATGTAAAATATTTAATCTTCAGTATTTTTAAAGTATACACTGGGATACAGTGTAATCCACTTTATTAAAATGCCATTCGTTCAAGTACTACTCTATTAAATAGAAGCTGACATTAAAAGTATATAAATATTTGCTTTCATCTTTAGTTTCTCTTTCTACAAACATGGCATGTTTGTTATGTCTGAAATTAAGAAAACATTTGAAATGCAATACTTGTATAGAGAGCATAGAATAAATAAAAAATCCCACTTTTATTAGCAGTAGGAACACTGTATGTTGTTCCATGAGGTGTGTTGCATCATTAATATTAAAAGAGAGTTATAAGATTGTTACGAAAGTCGGTAAGTAGTAGCTGACAACTGAGAGCAAAAATTGCTGAGACTCTTACGAAAATGTTTTCAGCTCTTCTTATGGATGAGCATTTATGTGCCCCACAATAACTGATTTCTCTGTGTTGATCTTTGGTTTTATTAGGAAGAATACTGTGCCTGGTAGTAAAGCTGGATTTATTACTGTGTCTCAAGGCAGAACCAGTATTTTATTTTGGTTTATGATTTACCTAGTTGAGCTATCCTGAACTTTATTACCAAGTAATTAAGCGTAATCTTGTTATCTTAACGTAGGAATTTTGATTGTTTCTGAAAGGAAGTATGGACCAGAAAAATAAATAATAAATAAACGGAAAGTGTTGAAGTGCAGTATAAGGGGAAAGGAACATGTACAAAGCCTTCGAGACACTGTTGTCTGCATTCACATATAATGCTTCTTATTCATATATGTAGATTGTGGATTTCTTTTGAGGATTTTTTAAAACGTTTTTTAGGGTACTGTGGGGTTTTTTTTTTAATACATTCAGGAAGTTTTTAAGGTGGGGGGAAAGAGCAAGAAATTTGGCTTAAAATTCAGCATAAAAAAGCCATTGAAAAATACTGCTAGGGCCAGCATTGCAAAGAACTTGGAAGCTGAATAAATCCAGACTAATGTCTGTTAACTCTTTATCCTTGGATATACATGTATGTATAATTCACAGAATCATGTGAAAATGCATATTTTAATTCCAGGGGACCACGATGTAGGTATGCCTTGTGGCTGTACCTAACACTTGGATCCTAGAATCACTTAAGTGAAGGGGATGCCGGAAGTGGTTGCTGATGTTTCTTGTCACATTGTTTGAAACATTTTTGTTACAGGTGGAAACTACTGCAGATATCATCCTGATCTCTTTGCTTAAATAAAAAAATGTCATTTTCCCTAAATTAAAAAAACAACTACTGTGGTGTTCACTAGTTTTGCCTCAGTGGTATTTTAAAAAAGTAAAGGTAACTTTAGAGCATTATTTTGAAGCTAGTTCATCTTGACACTGGTTGGCTTATTAAATAAGGATTAATTAATGTGTTTGAAGAGGTGTAACTTATTTAGTAAATTGTAAAAGTAGATTTTGAGGAAAAATACTTTTTTCTTGCGTTTATTTTATGTGTACAAAGCAAAGAAGCTTAAAACAAATTAATGTTACTTCTGTAAGGCATATCACTAGTATTCTGTGTGCTTTCTAAGGGGTTTGGTCCACAATTATTATATATGTGATAATGCAGTTATGAAGACCAAGATTTACGTGATTTTGTTTTTCAGGACTTCTGAGTTTCACCAGTTATGTGAACTTCCATGATTTTTTTTTTTTT
>VZTG01005248.1:3578254-3638676 GCA_013397845.1 Melanocharis versteri | reverse complement strand
ATGATTTTTTTTTTTTTTTTTTTTGGTGACAATTAGAGGGTGTTGTGATTTGTGCCATAGCAAAACATCTAGAGAATGCATTGTCTGAAGAACTGTCCTGGCAGGTTTTTTTATTCAATGAACAAGTTACAGAGTGCACAAAAAATTAGAGGATAAATATTGAGATTTCTTCTTATTACAGATCAAAAGGTGCCTGTTGATTGATACATCTGATGTGAATTTAGCCTTTTGATATTAGATTTCAAAATCATGTGTGGTCATTATATATGTATAGGAACTGGCAGAAGTAAATCTGCACATAGATTTTTCTGAGAAGAAATTTTTCCAGTGTGACAGGGCGGGGGGTTTTAATTGTTGGTTTGGTTTTGGTTTTTTATTTTATTTATTGTTTTGGGTTTTCTTCCTTATCTAATAGGAAGAAGATAACCTGCTATAGCTAACAGAGAATTAACTGAATTAACAATGTTTTCTTACCTCTTAAGTTCACTGTTCTACTTTTCCTTCCCAAGTAAGATTTTACAAGCTGCGTGCTCCAATAGAAAAATACAGGGTTCACAGTCATGTAAGCAAGACAAAGTGCTTCCTACATATGCATTCAAAATCAAATACTATTTAAATACCAGTGGATGTTGAATAAAGAATAGGAACCTGGAGAGACTTTCAGGCTTCAGATGTATCAGTAGATTAAATACATACTGTTGGGCTCTCAGCCTAGGAGAGGCAAATTCAGTAGCTAGACTTTTGAAATATAATAGACAAAAAGGAATAAAACTTGGAAAGTAGTTCTAATTAGGAAAATGTGTATTTGTTGCATGGGGATTCTGCAGACTTGTGTTGCAGAGAGGTTTAAATGAAATCTTTTTCAGCCTTTCCAGGATTTGCTATGTACTATGTTAGGCATGTAGCTGACTTCTGCTTGGTATTAAAGGAATGTTATCCTTTTTCAAAAGGAAATAATGGCATGCATTTTTACATAGTTATTCATTTACCTGTGTTGTCTTTCAAGTCAGTCAGAACAGTTTGAGGGTTTTTTTTTTTTATTTTTAAGTTAACAAGTCATATATTAAGTTTTATCTTTTATTGAGGAATGGGATAACAAAGTTGTGTTTCTTCACTATAAAAAAAGTATTTTGAAAGATGAGTTTTACAAACTGCTGCTGCCAAAGGTTTTCCGTTGGAAGAGTAGGGAAAGTTTCATCTGTCCAGGTGGACATTCTGATCTTCAAAAACTGAGTTTTTTGGATATGGAGTAAAGAGGAATAGTTGGTAAGGCTTCAGAATTAATTCCAATTCCCTAAATAAATTCTTCCATAGCTTTTTATTCTAGTTTTGTATTAATTGTCTTCCAGTAAATGTAATTGGAATTACTGTAATTATCAGTAGGGAAGTCTTGTGTCTTTCCTGCTTCTTACAAGTCTCAGTATATTTTGTGGAATTTCGCTGAACAAGGCTTGAAGATGCAAGTGTTCTGGAAACTCAGTTTACTTTGTTGCAACTTGTTCAATACAGATTTTTTTCCATTTTGTTCTGACAGGTTTTAAAACATATCTGCAATCTTTGTGTGGGAAAACAGGGGTATTTTATTTGCTTGGTGAAGTGGAACGTAATTTGATTTTTAATGGATATTAGCATAGGTCAAGAGGAACTGGTATGTTAGTGGTACTGAATGAAATTTTACAGAGTATAATACAGTTTTTCCTGTGTTGAATGTACCTTTACTAGTGCTGTGCTGGATAAAGGACGATGCAAAATAGCAAACTGATAAAACTGGAGACTCGGGACAATTATGGTAATTAAAATTCTAGGATTCATTCATGTTCAAAAATTACTTGGTTTTAATGGATATTTGATCTTCCTTTGGGTATTTGATTAATGCAGGTTTTCATATTAAGTTCTTTGTGCTTGAGTTACTATAGTAATGTCAAAATCACATACTTGCTCAAGAAAATGTTCTCTCCAGTTTATATTTCAAAAACTTAAGAATCTTGAGGTATTGTAATACTAAAATAATACCTGTGGGGTTAGAAAGTGTGTATGGTGTGTGCAGTGGTTAGTAATGATTGATAAAAAAGTGGCTGATTATCTCTCATTGGCTTTCTTAGGTTAAACTGCCACACTGTTGGTTACCAGAAATACTGGTTTCACTTTTCCCTGTAACCAGTTGCCATAGTTGCCACAGTGATCTGAAACTGGGAAAGGAAGGAAGTCATGAGTCAAAGAAGGCAGCTGTGAGATTTGCCAATATGTTAAAAGCACATCTCTTACATTGACAAAATTTATTTTATGCATTTATGTAAAAGGTGAGGAAACAAGGACTGAGTAACACACTCAGCTCTCTGAATGCATTGACCAATGCATTGAGTGTATCATCCTTTACAGGGTAGATTATCCATCAGTTGTCTCCATGTGAGGAGGAGACTGTAGGTGCTATTTCAAAGGTTCAAAAGGGACCTTTGCTTGTTTGAAGTCAAGCAGGGAATTGTATGATATCCCCGTTTGTAGTGCACATCCGTGTTTTACAGTGCTGAGGCTGGGGAAAGGAAGTAGTTCTGGCTCACTCGGTTGGCTGTGGCACAATTAAAACAGTTCTGAAAAATGTTTTTGTCATCTGTGTAGTTTTTGCATGTAGCTGTAAAAAAGCAAAAACAAGAATCAGTACGACTGCTAGTGCCAGAACATCAAAAGCTGCAGTGGTCATTAGGTTTCATTAGCTTGAAACCTAATGCTTCTTTATGAGACCAGTTAGATAGCAGTAGTCACTGAATATTGTTGGAACACAGTCAGCTTTTGAAGAATTTTCAAATTCCTCTATCAATGTACTTTGTTTTACATAACTGGTAAGTTGAGGGAAAATTAAGTTTTTTTTCTCCCAGTAGTTGGTATGTTTGACTTGCCTTTAGAAAATAATGCAGCAAGCTGTTCTGTTTTGATGTGCTTATACTGGAAAAAGTTCTAGTATGGACAGATACCATAGGAAAAAAATGCCTTCACTGAGGTGTTTTCTGTAGTTCTGGGAGGTGCCCTAAGTTCCATAAGCCTTGTCTCTGCATTGAGGATTTGTCAGTGTTGTGTAGCAATTAATCCTATCATGTCCAAGTCAGATCTTGGATTGCAAAATGATGAAGTCTTTATATAGCTCTCCCTATATAGCAGCCCAAATATGTGCCTTTTTTTTTTATTCTTCAGTATTTTTTTTTAATTACATCCTTGTTGAAAAAAAAAAAAAAGGAAGTGGAATGCATGGAAAATTTCTTTGACGTGGTGGGGGGTTCAAAATCAGTCTGTGCAACTTTGAAGGTTCTACAGCAGCGTTGTCTCATTTCCCCAGAATGATTGTATTGCCCATCAAAATTTAAAGTGTTTGGGACAATAAAAGTCTACCTGGAAGTATCAGACTAAGCAAAAGGATGGTTAAAGAGCTGTAATATAGGTAGTGGGTTGTTAGAGTCTAACAGCAGATGTAACATCCTCCTAGCATTAAGTTCATAGTGTAGAGGCTCTGTAGATATCTGCCACATGAAGAGTTTCAGAGCTCTGTATTCTGACAAGTGTGTAGCTGCTACCCATGTGTGGTGTTTAAATGAAATACTTGATTTAATTTGGAGGGGAAGGCAGAGACGAGTAGTTTCCAACCCCTTGTTAAGTAGTCTCTGCACTCCAAATTACCTTCTGTTTATTTAAATTTTGAAAGTTGGAGAATGTCTTCTGTGAACATCTTTCTTAAGCTTATTTTAGCACTTTACTATTACAATTATATACGAATAGAATGGTTCATTATGTGAATTGGCAAATGTACTTAAAACTGTAGTTGAAGATGTTTGCTTAGTCTTGCCACATCTGATGGGCATGAAGCCAAGGCACCTTTCTTCATGTTATGATTCTCTGATCTTTCCAAATAGTTGTGTATTTGGCTATGCTTTTTTTGACTTGGTCGAGTAGGTTTTAAGGTTTCCAAGAGATTTGTGAAAGCAATTACTTGATTTTGATTGCATTCTACAATTAATTGTAATTATGTTGTTTGAAGTTTAGTGGGGTCACATCTGTTCTGCATTGAGTAAATCTTTGTGGAGCCTGTCTGCCTTCCAGTGAAATACGTACAAGACAGTCTGAAGTCCTTCTGCAGACCTTCTAAACTTTAAATTAAGCTAGAATTTTTCAAGAATGCATAACTAGCTTAGTTATTAATTAAAACAACAATGTCATTGAGGAACCAAAGGACACAATGGCACTATATTTTAAAGAAAACCTGGGTTTGCTCTGCCTTTACCTGGTGATGACTGAAAACTTTAGCTATAGTTAGTGTAGCACTGAGTAGACCTATTGCGCCTTATCTTCTACGCAACCCAAAAAAACCCAGGGATAGATGACCTTTGGTGAACTCATTACACACACTTGTATGTTAGTCTGAAAATATTTATTTTTCCCAGATGTTCTTAAAAATCATTTTACCCAAGGCTTACTTCTAATTTTACATTTTCTTTAGGTGTTTTGACTACTTAGCTTTTATCACTTACCTGCAAAACTGCTTTCTTCCTAATACGAAAAGGGAAAAAGCAGAAAAATATTAGTATGTATATGAAGTCATGATATTTGTTTAAATGTCTCATGGTACTGCTCTACAAATCAGACACTTCTTGAATTAATATTTGCCTGGTTTAGTATTACATTTTGAAGAGTATCTTCCTTGTTGACTACTATTAATTGTAGAGTTTTGCTGTGGGTAGTCGTAATCTGAGTGAAGAATTAACAGATTTCTTTTATCATTGTTATTATCCTTTCTGTAACTGTTTTATATCCAGCTCTCTTTCCAGCTCACCCCTGCCCCCAAATGAAGGAACCATCTCTCTTGCAATACAAGTGGTACCTTGGGACATCCTGCATTAATTTTATGAGGGCTGCCATCAGTTACAAATACCAGCATTATCATACAAAGAGAAAAATCTCGTCATTCTATAACCATTAACTTTTTCTAACTTTTATTTTGCTGTAATTTCAAGATACTGTAGGCACAGAGAGCTGAAGATTTGTTTCAGATAAACTTTCTTTTGAATATAAATTTTCAGAGGCCAGTGTCATGTTTGAGAATTGGACATCTATCTAACATGTCATTATTTGAAAAATAGGAATCAATATTGTTGTGTGTGATGTTCATACAGCACTTTCCTAGAGTATTTGTAAATGAGTATATGCATAGAGTATTTACATTTGTTAAAAAGCAGCTTTGGAGAAAATACTGATTGATTTTGATCGAGATATTTTGTTAACTGTTTATATCATCCTCGCGTCTTCTCTGTTTGGTTATTTTCATTGTATGTGTGGGGTAAAATAATAATTGTTCCTGTGTTTTATATTTTTTTTGGTTTATTTGTCAGAAATTTAATATTAATGGAGTAATGCAAGGCTATCATTGCATGTGTTTGTGCAGAAAGTTTGAAGATGAATTGTCTGTAAAATAAACTACTAATTCTTTCTGTAGATGGCAACAAATGATCTGATGATTTTCATAGTGATGTGGAGCTTTTTATCTGATTTCATTTTCAATAGAAATATCATTCTGAAATGCACATAAAGCTTTATTCTCAGCCCTGATCTGGGATTGCTCTTCCAATAATGATTACAAAAAAATCGATTCCCTTTAGCTTTATAAAGTATCTTAATGTATTTGGTGGAAACTGCAGTGTCTCGCAGATGTATTTGGTTGTAATTTACTGCTCAGAAATAATTGTGCTGGAAGGGATCTTACTGAAAGAAGTTAGTAATGTATGATTACTTCTGCTTTTACAGTATACATTCATATATATATATGGTGTTTAACTTCCATAGATGAATATGTTTTATGCTTTGCTGTGAAAAATACAATATCAGTTTTTCCGTGTTTTAGATTAAATAAGATTATGAATCAGGTGGCCATTCAGCGAAAGAAGCATTTTGTTGAACGAGTGCACAGTTACTGGTTGCTTAAAAGACTGTCTAGGAATGGTGTTCCACTATTGAGAAGGCTGCAATCCAGTTTACAGTCACAAAGAAACACACAACAGGTATGTGACATACTTTTTACTTACAAGAAGAAGTCAGAAATTTTCTATTTTATTGAGTTAAAAATAAACTATGAAACCTAGCGCAAAGTAAAACTTTCTCTTACTCGGGGCTGAATAAATTCTTTATCCTATTCTGAAGTGATATTACCTGTATTGGCAGTTGGGTATCATCTAATATTTTCTAATATGTGAGATATAAAAAAAAAAAAAATTGTGCAGCTTTTTCTTTCGTTTTGCTTAAATATTTCACAAAAATAATCACAAATATCATACTGCTGTTATTCTTTGATTAGTGTTGTAGTTTTTTGTAAATCATTCTTCAGTGTACTGTCAGATAAAAAAAGTTATTTTAAATTCATCAAAAGATGCAAAGCAGATGTCTTATTTGACACTTGGAAAAAAAGTGGATTTTAACAGGGTAAAGGGTTAGACAGCTAGTTTACAGTTTTCAAGTTCAGATCTGTATTGCCCACCTTGTTTGGTAATAACAAAATGCAAGTTGTTGAAGTTCAAAGACCTGTTTCAACTTCTGGTTTCGCTTTTGACACAGTTAAGTGGGATTGTAGACAAGCGTAAGTTTAGTTGTACACTCCTATGAGTAAGTTGCTGAAAGACATCAAAATAGCAACTCCAGATGGTCTGTTTTGGTTTCAAGTTACTGGATAGCTTCAAAAATGATTAAAACTTCTGAATTGTGTGGATCCATGTGTGTAGACTCTGGAATGCTGTGAAGCATCATGATTTGGAATTTTTTACTGCATCCAAGTTACCTTTTTTAGTGGAATGGAATATGTAGGTGGCTGTGTTCTTCCCATTCTCCTGGCCTTTGACTTCCTGTAAAATAGCTTCTAAAACTTAGGAATTAATTTTATAAAAATTTACTTGTATTAAATTGATTTTTTTTCCCCCTCTGAAGTGGAACTGTTATTTTTGTTCAAATTGTATTTCTGATTGCTGATTCAGTCATTAATTGATGTAGTCATAAAAATACCATGGTCAGCACTGCTTCCTAATTATTTGATCTGTCATGTTTGTTTGTGTTTATTTTTTTAGCTTTTCCTGTGAAAAAACTAATTAATAATTGAGATTGGAAAGGACATTTGGAGGTCATCTGGTACAACCCCACTGCTTATGCAGGGCCATTTAGAACAGGTTGTATAGCACCATGTCCAGTTGGCTTTTGAATATCTCCAAGGGTTGAAACTCTGTAACCTCTCTGGGCAGCCTGTGCCAGTGCTTCGTCACCCTTACAGTTTAAAAAAAAAAAAATAGGACCCTTCTGATGTCCGTTCTTACTTTGTGCCCATTGCCTCTTGAAAAGTCACTGGGCACCACTGAGTGGAGCCTGGCTCCATCTTCTTGCCTCCTTCCTTCACGTATTTATGTGTATTGGTGAGATTTTTGCCCCTGAGCCTTTCCTCCTCCAGGCTAAAGTTTGAGCTCTCTTAGCTTTTCCTCATAGCTGAGATTCTCAAATTCCACTTACGTGGACTTCTTTTTTTAGGTGGAGTCAGCTTTGAATATAAATTGACCACTTGTTTATCTTGTTTTCATTGTTTCTATATTATGCCATTTTGAAGTTTGATTAATCTTTTACTTCTGCATGAGGAGTTCTGAAGAGTGATACCTGACTGTGTACTTAATTAGTGTCACCTAATAATAGTTGAAATTCATTTATTCAGATAATAAACTTTTTTTTAAAGCAGCTTGAGTCCTTATAAAATATGAAAGTTAAGGACAAAAATGTGGTGCTATTGTGCAGTATAGAACTAGACCATTGTTAGCGTCTGAAAAATTACACGTGCCAGTTTTCTTCTGGGATGTCATGATAAGGCTGCCACAGTTCTAGATATTTAAATAATGACTATCACAATAAAACTATTATTGTAATTGATGTTTGATTAAAATAAAATAGGCTTTGATATGAGCATTTTAAAATTCAATTGCCTGTTTACACTTCGGTACAAACAGTATTTCTTTATTTTCTTTTCTAATTTGAGAACGATTCTTAAAAGGGAAATATTAATATATTCTAAATAAATTGGAAGCTATTTATATTGGTCTGTTAAAATGTTTGTTCTTTTTAAAGGTAAAATCTAGTTTCAAGGTGAGCTGAATATTAAATGATTCAGTTGATGAAAAATGTGTAGTCAGTGCTTTTCAGTGAGTAGCAAGTGTCCTGTGTATGACGTTGTCTTCTCCATAGCACCTTCAATATCTATTTGTTAAAGCAGTTATAACTGCAAGGCATTTAATGTATTTTGTTAATCCCAAGTATAAACAAAATTATAATCACGACAACAAACAGCTATGGCATAGCTGTTGTGAGAACACCTTAAAAATTTTTAGATAGGCATGATTATTTTGTTCATTTCAGTCCAGATGGGAAAAATCTTTTCATTTTGTATGTGGGGTCAGAATATCAAGAAACCTACATAGAGTGTTCAGGTAATCAAAGAAATATAAACAGGGATGTAATACAGATTCAGATTTTTTGTTATTTAAACAGAAAAGAAGTGTTATAATGAGGAACCAAAACCTTGAAAGTTGTTTCAGGATGCATGGTGGAAAGTGGTTTTGATCTCTCTGTTTGGTTACTCGAACAAATTTGGCGAAGGGAGAGGTCTTCATGATCTTGTCTTACTTCCTAATAAATGTGTTTCGGAGTTCAGTTGTGGTATGGTTTTGAAGATATAAGAGTTTTAAACCAGGCAAAAAGACCTGGACTGCCTCACCATCTGCAGGAACAAGGAACCCTGTAAGAGAATGGTTTATACTCTCACTTCTCTCTCCACCTAGAAATTAAAGAGTATTGGAGTACTCTAATAGATTTACATCCTCATTATTTTATTTTTTTCCCTGAACTTAAAGAACGCTTGAATGAAAGTAAGGCATGGAATTTAAGTGTAGAGGCTTGCTGCTGCTGAAGTGATGTTAGTTTAAAGCCACTGTTAGAAGAAATAAAGAAGAAGGTGCTGATGACTTAAGGTCACACCTGCACTGAAGATTTCATTAAGAACACAAGTTGCAACCACTAAATGGTTTTGTCTGATTGGCATACAACTCCAGCAGAGCATGCTAATAAAACTAATAGTATTGCTCAAGGTCCAGTTTTGTCCCTGTCATTCTATTTTTGTTTGTATCATGTTAAGTTACAGTCTCTGTAAGGAGTGAGGCTGTTCTCACACATTCGCGTCCAGCATAAGGAGGGATATGGTGCTACACTGACAGTATTCCTGCTGGTATGGAGACACTGGTACCATACTAATGGTGAGATGAGTTCTCAGTTGCTGCATGTTCTTTGTGTAGACTTGAAAATGTTTTCCTCTTCCCTCAGTATTAATAAAAGTATAAGTTTTAGCTTTCCTAGGTAATGCTTGTTCAGCAAAAACTAAGTCCATTGGAAAATCATAGACTCACAGAATGGTTTGGAGTGGAAGGGTCCTTAAAGATCATCTAGTTCTCAACCTGCTGCCATGGGCAGGGACAGTTTCCACCAGGCCAGGTTACTCAATGCCCCACCCAACCTGACCTTGAACACTGTCAGAGATGGAGCATTAACAGCTTCTCTGGGCAACCTGTTCCAATGTCTCACCACCCTCACAGTCAAGAATTTCTTCTTAATATCTAATCTAAATTTCCCTTCTTTCAGTTTAAACTCATTGCTTCTTGTCCTATCAGTACAGTTCCTGATGAAGAGTCCCTCTCCAAACAAGAGTTTCTTTATAAATTTTTCTTGTGTCATCAGCCAAATGAAACTTGGTGGCTCTCAGGACAGTTGTAGAAGAAAAACTTCCCTGCCAGAAAGTTGATAAAAACTTGCTATGTCAGAAAGCTAAAAATTTTGAAAGGAACTCTTTCTGTCTTAAGTTTTTTATTGGTTGGTTGTTGGAAACCAGTGCATCATGCTCTCTTCAACTTGCCTGGACCTTCTAATGTAATTAAGGTATGTGTTGTATGTCAGATAATAAATAGGTTAGGGAAAAGGAGGATTAGCTATTAAGCTGTAAACTGTCTGCCAACATTACTTTGCATAGTAGTATCAAAAAATTGGAGGCTTGCTATTAATCCCCAAGCCAGAGAGCCATTCAGAAAGGTAGTGTATGTGTGCACAAAAAAAAAGGCAGGCAGGGTGCTCTTGATATTTTGGGTCACATCTGCAGATTGACAAGTATGTGCCTATTTCGTGGAATGAAATTGGTAGAACAACTGATTCAGGTAAAAGATTTTTATTTTATTTGAGTGCAACTGCACCTTGAGGTTCAGCCAAATACTTAAGTCTCTGATAAACTACCCTAAGGCCTGCTGTAACATATTTTTTCTTGCTGTACTGAAGTTTCCTGACCCACCCTAAAACTAGTACGCTTTGTTGACTTAAGCTTTCATCAGGCTCGGTTCCCCAGTTTCCTAAATTGTGCACTTACATAGGTCAAAAGAGCAGGCTCTGAATGTTTGCAAGGAAAGGTAGGACAAGCCTTCTACTTCTGGCAGTTACTACGATTTAATTTTGGTTCTGAAAAACAGTAGAACTGAAAAAATAGCACAGCTGTGTCAGTTAAGAGTTAGGTTGTGTTTCCATGCATGGGGTCTGTACTCAGAGATGAAAGGGTTTAGGAGAGCAGCAATTAGTGGCAGTGTAGACTTCCTATTTCAGTGAGTCTCTTGAGAATTTTAAGGAATTGAGAATTATTGAAAATATTGTAAGGAATTGAGAATATTAATATTCTTTTCTGTCAAAGTTTACTTTGAACTATTCTGACCCCAGCAGTTAAATTATCTTGTGTCTACGTCAAGATTTAACTCCTTAAAAGAAATTACAACTGTCAGTTGTAATAGTCATTGGGAAAGGGAGCTAGAAGTTTCTAGCTCCAGTTTTTAGATTGTTGTTTTTTCTTTTTGCTGTTTTTTTTTTATTGAAAAGAGGAACAAACTGTTATTTCCAGATTGCTGGATTCCAGTGCAGAGATAGTTGATGTTTTAAGTATTTTCAACTTCAGTGAAGTCAGAGATTTGAATAAAACTAAGCTTTACCTTTACGAAGTTTATAAAGCAATAAAATACAATGCAGATGATAGAATTATAGCACTGGCAAATCTGTTAGATAATGTTTTTACGCATCAGGTTTTTGTAATTCTAGTTTAAGAGCCAACTATCTGAAAAATCGCACAAGCTTCCTTTAGAGGACCTACGGTACTTCTAAATTATTCTTGTCTTAAGGAATTTATGGCTTTCAGTGTAATAATTTGTAATGTTGTTTGTTGTTCATCTGCTTAGCCATTTTCCTTTATTCCTCTGTCTTCTATATTTTATAGCTTATGGAATTCACTGTTTTCATTTTAGCTTTTAGAACACCCTCTAAGATGACTTAACAAGTGTATATTGCATTATGCTCGTTATGGGAAAGCATGCAAAGTTTTGGATATCTCTCAGAGATGCTTTTATAAAATACTAATTTTTCAAATGTAATAATTTTCCAAAGCAGATGTTTCTTTTGTGTACTTGGTACTAATATCAGCGCTTCAGTTTCTTTATGGCCTCATTTCAATTAACAATACCATTTGAATCCTATGAGTAGTATTCCAGTATCCTCCCTTTTCCTTATGAAAAATAGTAAAGGCAAACAAACACTCTGGGTTTTGTATGTACAAATCAATCTAAACACTGCAAGTGTTCAAACATTACTTACTCTGAAAAATGTGTAAACAAAATTCTTTCATCCATTTTCCAGAAGGGTGTATTGCTGCATTATTCACCTGCAGTACCATTTGAAGTTGCTATATTATCTAATAAACAGCTTTTCATTTCCTGTCCTTACAAGCCATAATTATTGTGTTTTGTTACAAGTGTGTCCTAGTTCTGCTGGGTGTGAGGGAGGTGGACTGGTGACCACACAAATAATTTGTTTCTACCAGGCTGGAGTTTCTGAAGAAACTGATAGTGTTCACCTAGTTTGGATTTTGGTGCGAAAATGCTGTATTGTATTTTGCAGCTTATCATATTTCTAGGTTGCTGTTTGCTATGTTGCTTCTTCTGATGTCAATAGCCTTTGCCATAGGATTGCTTTCCAGTTTAGATTTTGTTTTCAGTTAGACCCTTGAGTAACTCTGGAAGATACCATGACCACAGCTTTTCTGTTGTTGCAGCATGAAGCTCATGAAGTTTATGAGCAAGTGCCATAACTATAAGACAGTAGTTTTCTCCTTTCATGTGCATACATTCTGTAACTGTATAGAACTATCTTATAAAAAGAGATATGCATTTTTCATTTCATGAAAACATTTTGATTCTTTTCTTAGAGAGAAGATGATGAAGAAATGCAAGCCTTAAAAGAAAAATTGAAATATTGGCAAAGGCTGCGCCACGATCTTGAAAGAGCCCGTTTATTGATAGAACTTATACGTAAGCGTGAAAAATTAAAAAGAGAACAGGTAAATGGAGCACCTTTTAATTTGGTGAAACTTTTCTGAAGGAAAGATAATTAAAGTATTCTCACACACAGTTTCTTCAGTAGAAGGACGGCTGTGTTTTAATCCTCACATAGGGTCAAGTAACATATGTGCATGCCATGCACTCGGACTATTTAAAACATATAAAATTTTCATAGAATCATAGAATGGCTTGGGTTGAAAGGAACATTAAGGATCATATAGTCCAACCCCTCTTCAATGAACAGGGACATCTTCAACTAGATCAGGTTGTTCAAGGCCCTGTCCAACCTAACCTTTAATTTTTCCAGGAATAAGTCATCTACCACCTGTCTGGGCAACCTGTTGCTCCAGTGCTTCACCCTCATTGTAAAAAAATTCTTCCTAATATGTAGTCTGAATCCTACCCTCTTTTAGTTTAAAACTGTTACACCTTGTCCTGTCTCTACAGGACCTACTAATCAGTTCGTCCCCATCTTTCTTGTAATCCCCCTTTAAGTATTGAGAGGTTGCAATAAAGTCTCCCTTGGGCCTTCTCTGCTCCAGGCTGAACAACCTGGAGCCTCTCTCAGCCTTTTTTCAGAAGAGAGCTCTAGTTCTCTGATCATATTTGTGGCCCTCCTCTGGACTCATTCCAACAAGCTTTATGCGCTTATGTTGGGCGCTGCAGAGCTGGATGCAGCCGTCCAGGTGGGGTCAAACGAGGACAGAATAGGGGGACAGAATCACCTCCCTTGACCTGCTGGCCACACTTCTTTTGATACAGCCCTGGATACAGTTGACTTTTTGGGCTACAAGCACACCCTGCCAGCTCATGTTGAGGTTTTCATCCACCAGTACTCCTCAAGTTCTTGACAGGGCTGGAGCTGTTCATCCGCCAGCTGGTATTGATACCTGGGGTTGCCACAACCCAGGTGCAGGAGGACCTGGTACTCGACCTTGTTGAACCCCATGAGATTCCCATGGGACCCACTTCTTGAGCTTGTCTAGGTCCATCTGGATGGGATCCTTCAGGTGTGTCAGCTGCACAATTCATCTTGGTGTCATCTGTAGATTTGTTGAGAGTGTACTTGATCCTTTGGTCTTACGTCACTGATGAAAATACTAAACACTACTGGTTCCACTACAGGCTGCTGGGGGACACCTCTTGTTGCTGATCTCCATCCAGAGTCCAAAGCATTGATCACTGCTCTCTGGATGCAGCAATCCAGCCAATTCCTTACCTGTGGAACAGTCCACCCACTGACTCCATCTCTCTTCAGTTTAGAGAGAAGGATGTTGTTGGGGACCATGTCAGAGGCCTTAGAGAAGTCCAGATAGGTGACATCCATAGCTCTTCCATTGTCTGCTGATATAGTTACTCTATCGCAGAAGGCCACTTGGTTGGTTAGGCAGGACTTGCCCTTGGTAAGGCTGTGCTGGCTGTTCTGAATCCTCTCCTTGTCCCCCACATGGAAATTTTGCATAGCTTCTTGAAGGGTCTGTTCCATGATTTTTGCAGGCACAGATGTGAGGTTGACAGGCTGGTAGTTCCCAGGGTCATCCTTTCACCCATTTAAAAAATGTGTGCAATATTTCTCTGTTTCCAGTCACCTGGGTCTTCACTTGATTGCCAAGATTTTGCAAATATCATGCAGAGTGGCTGGGCTACCAGACAGCATCCTCTACTCTTTCCAGGATACCTGTCCCTGCTTTCACTGCCTGTGCACTTCTGGCCTGTTAGTTTGATCAGTCAAGTTTCAATTCATCCATGCCAGTCTTTTGCATTCTTTTCCTGATTTCTTAAACCTTTCTTAAACCTCAAGAGCTTTTGTGTTTTATGGAAAGTGTCATTAAAGATCTGCCAGCTCTGTTTTGCTCCTTTCTCTCTGAGGGCAGTTTCCCATGAAGTCCTGTGGCCTAGCTCCTTGTACAGCTGGAATTTTGCTTTCCTAAAATTCAGGGTCCTGACTTTACTCTTCACCCTGACCCATATCCCTCAGGAGTATGAACTCCTTCCGTGTGTGATAACTGCAGCCCTGGCTACTTCCAGTCCTGATGTCTCAGATTAGCTCACTTGAACTGATGGTTACCAGATCCTGTATCATAATCCCTGTGGTTGGGCTGTCTATTACTTGCCTTGTGAAGTTATCCATAATGCACTCCAGGAGTCTCCTACAGCTTGTCGTGCTACTTTTCTAGATGTCAGAGTGGTTGATGTCCTCAGCAGGACAAGAGCCTGCAAAAGCAATGTCTGCTGTAGCTGGAGCAAGAAGGCTTTATCAGTAGGCTTCCCTAGATCTGAAATAAATACCAATCACAGGGTTCCTTCTCTCACCTTGGTGTCTAAGCTTTCAACCTGCTTATGGCTTTTCTTGAGACAACTCCTCACAATATATTCATTTCTCTGTGTAGAGGACAACCCTACTGCCCCTTGCTACCCTCTTGGCCCTTCTGAGCAGCTTGTAGCCATCCATAGTCACACTCCAGTCATGGGATTTGTCCCACCAAATTTCAGTAATGGAAATTAGGGCACAGCTCTCTAGCAGCACTGTGACCTCCAACTCCATCTGTTTATTGCCCATGCTGTGTGCATTGGTATAGAGAAATTATTTAACAAGACATTCTGTTAGACTTGGAAAAATGATTGGTTTCTTAAGAACTGTAGAAGATTTGATCTATTCAGGTTTTGTCATGTCCATATACTTAGTAGCACTTCTATCCTTCTGTCATGAAAAAAAGCAAAAATAAAAGCCACATCTGAAGTCCTACGACATTCTACAGTTAATATTGCCAGGAGAAGAGATTTGAGGAAATGATAATGCGGAACGATAAAATCTTATATGAAAACTGTGAATGCAAAATGTTTGCACTTAGGAGTTTTTAATGGTCCTTATTTATAAAAACACCATTTAATTTTCACTTTTGCATACTGCGAACATTCATTGCAAGCTAATATAATTTGTCCTGGAGCGCTTTCTGCAATTCTGTGCATCATTCATGTGCATTCACATATCACTTGCTATACACATGTATTATTATTTATATGCATGTATTTTACATGTATGTGTTTGCTTATACTTTATTTACATGTTTATATTATATATATATATACACACACCTTTATTCTTTCATTAAGAATTTACTTTTGCCATAGCAAGACTGTTCCATTGCTGATAACTCTTTAAACGGCCTGGAAATTTAGCTACAGAGGAATTGAAATAGTGTAAAAAATAACAAAAATTCTGTAGGATGTTCAAGTATTTGAAGATGCTGATTCTGTTTTCTGAAATTATTTTCTTGGAATTTATGTAGAACATTGTCTTTCCAGTTACTCTTTGTTTTGGTCTTATGTCGCCTGTAAATCAGATTCTCTTTTTAAACTTTGAACATAGCAGTACAACTGAAATTTAATTTGAAACATTACCTTTAAATTATTACTATTTTCACATTGTTGGTGAATTGGGAAGCTGTTATTACATAACATCTTTAAAAAAATACATTTAAAAATGGAACAAAATTCTTACATATAAAATACAAATTTGAGTTCTGAGAAGCTGGAGTTGAAGGAATGAGAATGATTTTTTTGTGTAAAATCATTAGCTGATAACCTATGTCAGACACGCCAACTGATGATACTGAAAGTAGTATTGAACTCATTTACTTAAATATATTTGTATTTTATTTCTTATCCAAAATACTATTGCTGCAAAACAACTTTAAACGGTATGTTAATGAAAAATGCTCAGTTGGATAACTGTTACTTCTTTAGGTCAAGATTGAGCAGGTTACTATGGAACTTCAGCTTATTCCATTCACTGTACTTCTGCGATCGGTTCTGGATCAGCTGCAGGAAAAGGATTCTGCTCGTATATTTGCTCAGCCGGTGAACCTTAAAGAGGTATGTTTGCAACTGGGTTTCCTGATGTTTATGTATGGCTTGGTGGCACTTATGTATAAGAAACAAGTCATTACATGCAGAGTTAGAAGCAGTGTTACCTTTTAATCTTTATTCTGATAATTAACACTATGAGTAATGATTTACTGCTATGAAAGCCTTTTTATGTTAATATGCCAAAATAATTTCTGGGAAATACTTGTATAGAATGTTGGGTTCATATTGATACTTTTCAGTAAGACAATTTTGATAAAGCAAATTCAAAGGATATCAAAAATTGAAATGCAAATACTGTGTTCTTACTTGAAGGTGAAACTAGACAGAGTACACGTGTGTGTGTGTGCATATACTGCATACACGTCTGTTCATTCTACATGGAATCATTAGGGTTGAAAAAGGCTGCCAAGATCATCAAGTCCAGTCTTTGACCTAATACCACCATCCCGACTAAACCATATTGCAAAATGCTGCATCCATTTGTCTTGAACACTTCCATGGATGGTGACTCCACCACTTCCCTGAGGAGCCTATTCAATTCTTAACCACCCTCTCAGTGTAAAATTTTTTCCTAATATCCAAACTGAACTGCCCCTGGCACAACTTGAGGCCATTTCCCCTTGTGCTATCACTAGTTGCCTGGAAGTAGGAGTACATAAAACCACAGAATTTAAAAAAAAAAAGTGGTTTCAGCATCTCTTAGTAGAGCTCAAACTTGTTACCTAAGATGCAGAATATTGTAACATGTAAACTTCTGTTGGCATGCAAATGTTCATAATATCAAGATGTGCAAATCTAAGTTACATTTTGAATTTCTTGTATTGAGGTGTTACAAAATACGTTTAAAAAGTGGATCAGATAGTAACCAATGTTACTTTGTCTGTAATAGGACAATTTTACCCATTCGTGTTTTAAATATTTATTCAAAGGTTCCAGACTATTTGGATCATATTAAACATCCTATGGATTTCTCTACCATGCGAAAACGGTTAGAAGCGCAAGGCTATAGAAACCTCACTGAGTTTGAAGAAGACTTCAATCTTATCATAGATAATTGTATGAAATACAATGCAAAAGATACAATATTTTATAGAGCTGCAGTGCGGTTAAGAGATCAAGGAGGTGTAGTTCTCAGGCAAGCCAGGCGAGATGCTGAAGGAATTGGTTATAACAATGAAACTGGAATGCACTTATCAGAACGGCCTAAACTTGAGTCACCCCAGCCTTTCTCTTGGGAAGATGGTAAGATGTTTTTCAATTATTTTTGAAAGTTGTGTTTTTCATTGCACACAGTGTGTATGCTCCATACAGATGTTTAGGATTGTTGCTGTTCAGCTTGCTAACTAGATTCCCGACCCCCCATTAAAAACATTGCTTGAAAGATTCTGGTGTCTCTATTCTACCGTATCTGTCATTAGACATCTGTGCTACCTGGATTCTGATTTTGGCAGTGTCAGAGCCTAATTTAACAACTTACTCAGAAAATATTTTTGAGTGCTTTCTTTCACATGATTGTATATCCTTGTAAGGCATGGAAAATGACTACCAGTGTTCATAAACTTCAGCACATTCTTAAATTACCTACTCAAAAAATTGAGCATGTTTGTAATACTAGGAATTATATTTTTTTTTTTTACATACATGTGATTTTTCTAAGGTTTAGCAGTAGAGGAGAATAATTAATACATTTCTTTTATAACCATAATTTTGTCCTTTTCTTTAACAAGGAGTTCACCTATTAGAGTGGGAAGGATTAATTAGGTCTTCCTTCTGACCTTTTACTTCTTTGCTCTACTACTTAGTTTTTTTGAGCAAAATGCTGATTAAGAAAAGTAGTAAATGTACAGTAGGAATTAATTTCAACATTTCTGACTGTAATCTAAATAGGTTTTTGACAGTATTTTTTTATTTTGGCATGCGAATTTAAGTTTTTTCCCTCCTGTTGATATTGCTATTCTTAGAAATATTCTGGGAAATGCTAACACGTTTTCAATTGTACGTGTTTTGACTTCAGTGGATAGGTTACTGAATCCTGCAAACAGAGCACATATGTCCTTGGAAGAACAGCTGAGAGAGCTGCTAGAAAAACTTGATCTCACCTGTGCAATGAAATCCAGTGGCTCACGGAGCAAAAGAGCAAAGCTGTTAAAGAAAGAAATCAGCATTATTCGCAACAAACTCAGTCAGCAACACAACCAGGCTCCTCAAATAGAATCAGGTATTGGAAGTTTCGAAGAAGAAAGTGCAGCATTAGAACAAGACGGAGAAGAAGAAGGTAAGATTGCAAACCAGGTTTAAATGAGTACTGTTCTGAACCGCTTCAGTCAGGTACCGTAATATGAATAATAGTGTGAATTAAAGAATTTGATAAATTAATATTAATTAAATTTGAAGTACTGATTTTAAAATTAAAATACTAGTTTTAAAATATGCAAATAGCCACTTAATCACAACAAATATTTTAAGAGTAGAATGATCTTCTTTAAAAAACCTCCCTCCATTATTTTTTGTGGTAGCAAGGCTTTAAAAACTTAGGTGTTAAAAAATGAAAGTGCAAACAATCTCATACGAAAGGCAGTTGGAAATGCCTGAGTGGAAAATATCTTTGTACTTTTGGAAATACGCTTAAATGTTAGAATATGTGTTAGGGATCATGTGAGCCTAGGTCAATGGTAATGAAGACTCTGGCTGTTGTACTGTGTTTGTAGCCTTTTTTATTCTCTACTCCAGACTCTGGGGAGGAGGGTTGGGAGTTATTTGTTTATTTATTTATCTATTTTAAATAAAGCTAACTATTGATAAGACTTAAATTTCATGTTGTAGAATCAAGTCAGCCGTATCTACCCAGCTCTTCCCCTTTTGCTTCTCTTCCTCCTCAAAACATTTATCTCAGAACTGCGTCTACTCTTGGCTGATTGCCGTTGATTTCAGTGAGAGCAGTGTGCTAGAAGGACTAACTTCATATTGTAATTGAATATCATATTTGCATTTTTAGCTTGTAAATGAGTTTCTGAGATTTTTATTGCTCATTTTTAAATGATGCAAAAAAAATCTGTCACTCAAATAAAAATTCTATTGACTTTGTTTCATGATTAGCTCTAAACTTAACTTTTTCTTTAGTAGAGTTAGAGATGTGTTTCATTTTTGAATAAGTGCATTGAATAGGAGGAGGAAAGAGCTCAAGGGAAAGTGGAAGCATGGTAATAAATAAAATAGTCTCTATCTGTTGCAGCTTGATGCTATCAAAATTTTTGAAAGGTGAAGTCAATAAAATGATTGTCCTTAACTGCCATTCAAACAGCAACTTAGTGTTTAATTCCAAACATAGAACTTGCTGGAGATTTGAGCATTGGTAGAAAAAGCGTACATGAATCAGCACGTTATCTTGTTCTGAGGCTTTTAAGTGTTCTCAAAGTGTTTAATGGTTTGGTTTTTTTTTTAATTTGGGTATTTTTTTAATCTTCAAGTGATGATGGTATTAAATATAGTTCTTTAGGAATGTGGGGTTTGGCAACTAATGAATCCACAATTTTTTTTATTTGTAGCTTAACGTTTTTATACCACAGCCTTTCACCTCAGCTATTTTTTGTGAAAAAAATAGTCCAAAGTGAGCAGTAGTGGTTTTCTTATATTTACAGTATGCTTTTTAAATAAAACATAATGAAAGGCATGATCCAGGGTTGATTGGTGTGGTTGTTATGGTTCTGATCTAGTGGAGAGTAATAATAATTACTTCAAATTTCAGTTCTCAAATGGAAGGTACATAGAGGAGTAAAGAAAACAAATTGCCCAAAAAAGATAAGAAAAGTATTAAAGTCCTATACCCAGGATCTCTACAGGAGCTGACTTTGATACAGCTGTGAATTACCCCCTTGCAATTCTGTTTCCAGTCTTTGATCATGTGAAAAATGCGGTACCAGAATAACCCCATTAAATTTAGGTATTATTTCTAAATAATTCTCAAATGGTTTTATGTTCTTAAATCTTTCTGTGAATATTTTCTAATTACCTGTAAGAAAATCAGAATTTGTTCAATAAGTCACCTTGGAGATTCCAAAGTATAGGATTTTTAAATTGCTGGTAGTTTAAATGTGCTTATCTGACAGTACATTTTATTCTACGGTCTTCCTGAAATACTAGTTACCACTTCTAATACCTGTGTGCCTGCAAATGATGTAAGCGCAGTCACACTGTATTTTAAAAATAGGTATTTTTAATATGAACTATGCTATTGTTTGATTAAACCTTAAACAATGGGGTAAAGGTTTTTCTGCACTTAGAAGTCATTGATTTCCAAGTAAACATTGCTGGGCCAAAACCAAACAAAATAGACTGCAAATAGAGAACTTAAATGCTTGGGGGTTTTACACCTTTCTTCAGGTGGCATAGAAAATTTAACTAAGTTTAAATATTTTATGTGATAGCATAAATAGTACATTAGTGTTACACATTTACTGTAGAATAAGTATTTCCTTTCTTATATTTTGAAAGATTCTTTTGGAAGCTAGAAAGGTTTTAACATCTTTTTGGGTTGATAATTATGGGTTAGAACATCCTTCTATTTGTATTAGGGAATGCTGCAATAGTAGAATGTTTATTTTCTTTCCCATTACTTGTGATGAAAAACTGAAACTACTTTTATATACTCACTGTCATATCTCTATTGTCTTTTCCCAGCATGGATTTAGTAGAATTAAGTGGGACATGAGCATACTAAAAAAATTAAAATGTCGGGGGGAAGGGGCCTTGAGAAAAATGGTAGAGGGTGGTTTTTCTGATTTCTCCTATCAAGTCTGCATTGTC
Organism: Melanocharis versteri; assembly: GCA_013397845.1. NCBI lineage: Eukaryota > Metazoa > Chordata > Aves > Passeriformes > Melanocharitidae > Melanocharis > Melanocharis versteri. The sequence goes on along the minus strand of VZTG01005248.1, from coordinate 3,617,536 downwards.
AAATGTGTTATTTGTCAACTAGTGACTAATCAAGCAGCAAGATTTTGGGAGTGTTGGGCTTTTCTCCCACATTTTTTATTACTTTTTGGTAGATAAAATTTCTGGTCACAACTGTAAAATGGCTTTACAAATCATGCTCTTGTGTAGATTTTTTAACACATTTTAGTTCACTCAATTAGAACAGGTTACAAATACTTCTTTTTTTTACTGGTTAGCTGATAAAATTTTTCATAGGCACGTAAGGTGAATATTGATAAGGTGAAATAGATAAAAATGTATGTTATCAAAAATTTTACTTGAATGGCAGTATAATTGTATTTAACAGATAGTCATCCACCACCCCAACTTTCTAATGGAGAAACAGATTTTGTAGTTTTTAGTTAATGAAACTAACATAACTGCATGAGAAGAAAAAAGTACTTATCCAGGTATAAATTGTTAACACGAACTATAAACATCTTCTTCCCTACCCCTGTTACATTCCCAGTATAAAAGTAGGAACTACTAACTAGGACAGATTGTTGCTAGACAAGTTTTGGTTTTAAAATGTTATGCTTTGTTTCCAGACAACAATTTATTTGGTGGGCTGCACATTTATAGTGAGTTTTATAATAGACTTTATAACTACAGGTTTTCAAAAATCACACTCTATTTATAATTTTTTCAGGAGATAAATCTCCCCCTAAACTTGAACCATCAGATGCATTACCTCTTCCTTCAAACTTGGAGACTAATTCAGAACCACCAACCCTCAAACCAGTAGAACTCAATCCAGAGCAGAGTAAGCTTTACAAAAGAGTAAAATTTGATAATGAATTATATAGCACTTCCATTCAGAAAGAAATAAATGGACACACTCCAGAACATTTACTTGACAGTAATCTCAATGAGTCGACTGTTTCTGCTGTAGCTGAGTCATCAACTGATGTAAACAGACGTACATCCATTCTCTTCTGCAAATCGAAAAGTATAAGCCCCCAAAAGTCTGCAAAGAACACTGAAACCCAGCCAACTTCTCCACAGCTAGGGACCAAAACCTTTTTGTCTGTAGTCCTTCCAAGGTTGGAGACACTTCTGCACCCAAGGAAAAGATCAAGGAGTGCATGTGGAGATTCTGAGGTTGATGATGAGTCCCCTGTAAAGCGCTTGGATACAGGTAAATGTTTACAAAACTTATTTGAATGGATGCATCTGGAAAGTTAACATACCTGTTAATTTTTACATACATGTGATTGTTAATCTTCAGATTTTAGCACTTGAAACAGGTTGTCCTCACAGTTGAGTAGTTACAGTTCAGAAAATTATTGTTCATTTTTGTGTTGGCCCTTGACAATTAGACTTACTGAACCAAGTTTGGGTTCTTTAGTTTCCTGATGCAGTTTTTAAGATTACATGTATGGGTAGGTGAATTTTTTTTCTTAATTTCCTGTAGTTGAAACCTGTAGGAAAGATGAATCAGCTGCTTTTTAGCAAATTCCCTGTTAAATTACATGGAAACTTGACATATGGTGCCAAAACTAGAAAGCTTGTAAGCAGGAGCATGAAAAATACTTGTGCCATGTATGATTTCATTTTGCCGAGTGTTACTCCAAGCATATTTTTACATTATGAAGCTGATGACTGTGTATGAGGCACTTGCATATCCATGTGTTTTGTGGAAGTGTTAAAATCCCAAGGTATAATGACGCTTCATGTGTTTTTTTTTTCTTTAGTCTGTGCACTTTAAGTAGAGTTGAAGGTAAGATTATGCTCTTAATGAGACTTCTCTAAAGGATATTTTAAAGAAAGTGTTATCTTGATACATTAACGCAGAACAGCTCAAGACATTAATTACATCTTATCTTAGCACACCATACTTCTATTTATTTGGCAAGTTTGTATACAACCTTTGAGGAAGAAAAGCAGCATAAGGAAATTACTTATGGATATTTCCTTAATGTCATCCATAGCCATTGCTATGACCTTTGTATTACCTTTGAAACAAATACTCTGCTTCATTGTCATGTTGGAAACCCTTATGCAGGAATGAAAACAGCATGTGAGGGTTTTATCTCTTTGAATGAAAGAGATAGGAGTTTAATTTGAACATTAAGTATGAAGATGTACTCCAAAAGCTGGTGGGGGAAGGGGGGGTTTATTTGGGGGAAAAGGGGAGCATTGTTGATTTTTAGGTTGTTTCTTTTTTGTTTGTTTGGTGGGAATTTTTTGTTTTGAATTGCGTGATTTTTTGGGGTGTAGGGTGGTGCTTTTTTTTTTTAGTTGATTGGTTGGCTGGGGTTTTTTTGAATCATCAGGTGAGGACACTAATGATTCTAATGCTGGAATCATAGCATGAGAAAATGTTACATAAGGTTTAGTGGGGGAAGTGTCTTTCATTTATATTTTTTGGGTTTTGTTTGGTTTGCCTGTTTGGAAAGCCCCAGCTTCCATTTATTTTCCTAACAGCTTGGAAAGAGCATGCAGATTTGATCTGATACTTTAGTTCTGAAGTAAGTACCAAGTGAAGGCAGTATGATGATATAAATAAGTTAATCTTTATTAATGATATAAAAAGCTTTGGTTTCCAAATATCCTAATTTGCCAATTTATAATCTAGATAATTTCATTATGTACCTCTATATAGGTTGCATTTAACACACACAGTGAATCATTTTGTGCTAGATCACACCAGGAATTAGTACTAATTCCTTGAAATTTTTATGTTAAACATTGTGAGTTTTTTCTTAAGGGGAGGAAAAGGTTTTTATTGTGTAAGAAAACTAGCTTAATTCTTAAAAGGAAAAAAAAGGCAGCAACAAAACCAAAACCCACCAGATTTCTGAATACATTTAAATTCAGCCATTTTTCTTTGTGGAGTTAGGTGTATGTAGAGCAAATACGCTTTTGATTATCTTCATAACAAACAACCCAGTTACAGGAATAAAATCCAGAATTTAAAAGGTTTTTCTCTTGTTATTTTAAAACGAAATTATGTAGTCTCTTCCTGAAGCTAGTAAAGATATAAACAGAATTAAATTTATGCAGAACTAATACTTAGGGGGCATTTATACTTAGACTTTGTACTTGTTCAAGAAGAGTGAATTGAAACAGTTTAGCCAATTAATATTCACCTGAAAATGTTCTAGTTATTCTTTAATAGTATCTTTTTTTTTAAGCATATATGGTTCATACAGATGTGGCAGCTTAACAGATCTTACTCCTTTGATTAGTTTTCCAGTTTGCAACCAAACATTTTGCTTTCACATAGGAAATTTTATTCTTAATGCTATTTTCAAGTTTGTGTCTCCACACTAATTTAAGCAATTTGCAGTTGGCAGCTGTCTCGAGCTACAGTTCAGCAGGAAACCAGCACAAATGTCAGATACTTAGCAAGATTTAAAAATAGTTGAGATTTTTTGTGTATGCTACTGATATTGATTCATGCAGATGTCTGTCTTACAATAAAAATACATTAGATGACGTATACATAATACGTTCTTTCTATTTGATTATATTTTACAAAATCTAATCTCATGCTCTAGGTAAAAGTGTTTTTATTCTGTAGAACCCAGCAGAGCTTTTCCTTCCAAAGCCATCCAATCATAGGAAAAGGCGTACAACACGCTTCTTGTGTGTGTTGACATGAGTTAGCAGCTTCGTCGGAAATCCCTGCAGTTGAAAATGAATTATTGTTGCACTGTGTTCTTTGAATGGTGTGAATGTTAAATATCCTTAATTTTACTGGATACAGAAAAAGTCATTAAAAAGAACTTTGCTTAATATGCAAAACATTGAAATTTTTAAGTGGTCGAGAGCTCCACTGTCACATATTTTTTTCCTTCTTACCTATTCATAGCCAATGTGAGGGTTTTTGACATTACTTAAGGATGTCTTGTTTCTGTCCCTTACTCTTCAGTCTCTTCAGTGTTTCCCCCTTTCTTGTCACTCCTGTTTTCTTACATGATGAAGTTCAAAGGAAGACTCCAGAGTTTATTTAGTTGAGTAAAACCACGCCTACTTGGTTGTTTCATTATTCTTACAGACTGCTTTTATTGTGCTCCCTTGACTTAAATTTGGGGTTGGTGTTTTTGCCAGTTATTTTCAAGAAGGACACGTAGGATCCACTGACACACTCCTTTGTAAGCGTGGGGTCCCACTTGGTGTTGGCTTTCATATACAAGATTATTGAAATGCCAGCTCTTTTTCAGAAATAGGGGACTATTGAACAAAAGGAGTTAACCTTCAAAGAGGACCGAAAGCAGTTCATTTCAATACTCTGACCTTTCATATGTGAATCTTTAAAATATATGAAGCAGTAGTGTAGTGTAATCTTAAATTTAAATTTTCTAGTGCTCTACTAGGGCATTATCACACAGCGCATCTGTCTTCATAGTTGCTGTGTAGAAACTGACAGCTACATAGTGGACACGTGTTCAAAAATTCCCTATACATACTTGATGTTTTTTGGGTTTGCTTCACATGGTATCTAGCAACAATTTCCAAAAGAAAATTGTTGGTTTGCTGAGGAAATTTTGATGACATCAGAGATTGATTTATGATTCTTGAAGGTTGGGCATGTCAAGTCTTAACTGTGGCAAGTTCAATGACCTTTTAAAAATACCCATTGTATACTTACCTTGCTCTTCTGTTACAAAGATGAATCCTTTTTGTCAGGGAAATATTTGGTGCAGTTATTACATCAGAGAAAAATGAAACTGATTAATGGATAGAAGGTAGATTTTACTGACCATTAAAAAATCTGCCTGTATCAGTTCTGTATAAGATAGCAGATGACACAAATTATTGTTTTAAGAAATCTTTTTTAACATTGTAAAATGCTAGATTATGATCAGATGAAATTTGCCTGTTTACTTGGTGTTATCAATCAGCGCTGAGCTTTCATAAATTTAGGTTAATAATTCAGTTACTGTTACAGTACTCTTTATTTTAATAAGAAACGAAGTACTTAAAATACACTATCCTAAAACAACCACTGTAACTTACCATAGAATCAAGATTTCAAATAGTGGTTATTACAGAGCAGTATGTTGTATTTCTATTATTTCTCATCCAAGTGCAGTAGTAGAAAATTTCAGTGAAGTATATAATTTACTTCATATTGCTTCCAGCTCACAGATTTTCTCAAGGTACTGAAACACATGTAAACAAGTATTTAGAATATGGATCACTGAAGTAGAATACTTCACACAGTAAAAAGCACAGAGTGGGGGAATTTATCATTTCTTAATACATACTTCACATACAGTTATCAGTATACAACAAAGATTCCTTATTAAATCTGTTAGTAAGTGTTGGGCTGACTTTGTTTCTGCTTGGCTACTACAAAATGATGGCACTTAAGAACTGTCTGCAAGTAACCTGAGTATGAATTCCATTTGCATTTGATTGAATTTAATATTGTAGTGATGATCACTATTACTTAACTTGATATGATAAGGGTAGACATTGTGTCTGGAGTGAAATGGAGCATGGTTTATTTTTTTTTAATTCTTGAGTACTTGATTTCTAAGTCAGGCTTCATGTGTCCAGCATTCAGTTACCATTCACTAAATGGAGGAAGTGAAAGTAAAACATGCATATCTAAGAAACTTACGTCCTCGAAGTAAATAAAAAAAACTAAAATAAAGGTTCGTCAGCGAAAAAAACCCAAATTGGTGTAATTGCTCTTCTGGTTAGCACAGACAGTAATGATAGTATGTGTGTATATCTATCTATATATATAGATATAGATAATCTATATTCCTGAGTCAAGTGCAGCAATTTCACTAAATCTTTTGACTGATCCACAGTCCTGATTTGTTGTATTTAAATGCATAGTGATTGCTTCATGTGAAGTCTGATTTGAAGTTTCGTTATTTGAGCACTTAGTAGTGTCCAAGAACTTCAGCTGCCTGACTTCAGGAGGTTTGGAAACATGAAGCATTTTAAGGTGTATTTGCAAACAAACAAAAGTATTGGAGATTATGAGGAGATTGTGAAGTCCTAAAAGGAGTTATTCCCTGGATTGTTAGATTTGTCAGTGTAGAGGCATGGGGACTACAGGAGTCTGACTGTTGAGTTGTCAGGATGAGTTTGGTTGATTGGTTTTCTAATGGGTTGATAGGCCCCTAGAAAACGTAGGACCATTTGCTAAGAAAGTAAAGCAAATTAAGGAGAGAAATTAGGAGAGAAAAAAAAAAAAAAGAACCCTGCTGCATTTTGCAATTTGTTTTTGGCCCACTTGACTTTACACAGGCGTTCTGGCAGTCCTATGAGAATTTCTGCCAATTTAATTTCTGGGAACATTTTGAGAGACAGGGGAGGGTTTTTGTAATACACGTAGAATAAAATAAGTACATAAGGCAGAAAGGCGGGGAAACTATTTTATGCCGATCAACACTCTCAATGACTTTTAAGAAAATAAGTGTTCCTTTTGGTTTTATTTCATATAAATAATCATATTTCATATAAAATAATCATAATATTAACTTCCTGACTATGAAAAAATCCTTTTGTTATTTCTTGATTTATATTATTAAAATAGAGGGAATTTTGAGCAACATAGTTGAGAATGGTGGGGTTGATGAACGCCTGGATAAATGGCAACTTTGTGCTTTTTTCAAGGCTTGTGAGGTGTGTGCATGCATAAGGTACATTATACACTAGTATTCTGGAAATTTTTCTTGAGTCTTTAACATGTTAATTTCTTTGAAAGTGATGTCTTCTGGGGTATTTTTAAGCTATTAATTATTAGCACCCAACTTACAATTGCTGTGTTTTCTGAGATGGTTATAACAAAATCTTCTGTAATAATAAATATTTCTAGAAGCCCTTCTGCTTTTCTTGATGCTGTAGTAATTGTGGAGCCTTTTATTGTATTCGTGTACTGCTTTTTTTTTTTCTTTTTTTTTTTAATACTTAGCTCATTTCTTGGCCCAGGTTTGGCTTTCTAAAAAATTAAATGTCATAGTCCTCTATGTGCTTCATCTGTGACATTTAAGACTATTTTTTTCTGTGTGGTGCAGATGGTAAACAGAACTGTGGGATTTATTGAAGATGTTAAAAAAGTTAGTCAGTTTGGAGATTCACACTACTTTTTGTAAGTGTGTTCTTAATTTATTTAAGAAGACACTTGCCATGGTGTTGGGGCTGAGTACAGATGACGTACCTTCAATTTCACAGGCTTAGATGGCATGAAGTCCCCCCTCTTACCAGACATACAAGGTACCAAAGTGGATCAAGGCAGCTGACCTGTTTGGAACATCATAGAGTAGCTTGGGTTGGAAGGGGCCTTTAAAGGTTATCTAGTCCAACCCCCACATGTGCACCTACAGGTCTGATTTAAGAGGTGGACGATAGAAAAGGTTCATCCAGTGACTCCAGCAGTAGTGTCAGGCACTGAACCTGGCAGGCAAAAGTACCAGTCACTTATGGCCCATTCTGCTGTGAGTGGAGAGAGTGGGACAGTTAACATGGTGTGATTGACTGCAAATTAATGCCTTTCAGAGAAGGTTTGTGTGTGGATTTGTGGTTTGTGGTGGTTTTTTTTTTCCTTTTCCCCTTTTTCCACTCAGTGAGAACAGATTAGATTATGTATGTGCATGCACAGAGGAATGTCCTTCATAAAGAGTAATTATGGTGGCATGTACTTGTTCACTGTATCATACATGCAGTCCAGTCTTTTGGGATAGTTTTAATTGAATAGCTCTCTTCTATGTTTCCCATTGTAGCACCCAGATGTAGTTTCTTTGGTGTGCACAGGGGAAGTGTGTACATTAAGAAGACATCTCATACAAAGAAACATGTAGTACTCAAAAATAGGTAAAACTGAAGCGAAGTTGCTTTATTTTGTTGCTGCCAAAACAGCGGTCATCGATCATGCTGTCACTTTGACACACCATGCTATCCTAATGTGGTAATGCTCCTGCTTTGATTTTGTTTTCTCTTCTCCTTCCTTTTATTCTATTTTCTTCCTTGACTTTTCCTTTTCCCCTTCCCTCCAAAGCTGTAATAATGCTCAGAAATTACATCCTTACAGCGTGTCATTGGAAAAAGACGGAGACAAAAGCAGATGCTGAGAGCTAACCTTCAGCTGATAAGCATGGCTAACTCCTGAGTTCTCTAAAAAATTCTGTGTTGAAGATGAAAGTACTTTAGGTCTGAGGGGGAAAAAAGCAACTATAGATTCATCTGATTAGACACAAAATATGAACATACAAGTCAGCCTTATTTTAACTCTTTTGTTCAGTGTTGCCTAAAAATAGCAAAGCTGGGCTGGTATTTGATTATCTTCACTTGACGATGCTTCAAGCACTGTCAGGTTGACTGCATGAGCAGTGAAACATCTCGTTTGGTCTTCACAGCTCCTGTCGATGAAGCCAAGAAGACAATCTTAAGATAGCAAGCACTGTTAATTTTTGCTAGGCTGGAATAATTTTTTAGTATGATGTTTCAATCTCAAAGGATTCAGGTCATGCACTTCCTCAAGTAATCTATGCAAGCTATCATAGAAGGAGGCTGTAAAGCACTGGATCTTTTATACTGAATCCTGTGAAGTTTTAATCTCCCTGTGTGAAGTACCTCTCAAGGTAAAAAAGGCCTGGAAGATTAGGACCGGGAGTGCAGCTGTGTAACTTACTGAAGTAATTCAAAGATTTGCAGTTTACTGTGGTGTCCTTTATGTGATCGCAGGAGTGGCAGATCTCTGCCTTGATCTTTCTTTCAAGTAGCAACTTCAGTTTCATTTTCTGTTCCCTATCCTAGAAAGAGGGACAAATTAAGAACCAGTTTTCCTAAATAGCTGTAGAAGGCAAATAAATGCTAAATTATTTATTCTTAATAGAATAGGATTGCTGGACCTGCTTACATAGGAGAGCTCTGGAGTTCTCCATCTGTTTCCTTTTCTTTGGATACCATACGCAAAAGTTGTGTTCTCACAATTACAGGGAAACCCTTACTTTCAATGAAGAAAAAACGTGTTGATACAAGTTTTGTGTAAAATCCTGTAGATAGTAATTTACAAAAGTTAGTTCCATTTAAGAACAGCTCAGTTTAGGAAATGGAGCAGCCTGCCTTTGTAGGTATAGGTCCTGCTGGGCTGCTCTGAAAGACTGCTAGGCACTAGGATTTTCATGCAGTATATTGATAAATAATTACCATACTTTTTCATTATATAAGTTGTGAATTAAAATAATCTTTATTGATTCAAGTCTTTAAGAAATCTCTAAAGATTTTTTCATTTATATCAGGATTTTGTAGGTGAGAAAGTAAAAATCTTCAAATGGAAAATGTGTAAAAAAAATTGTTTCCTTCTGCAGGATCCTAAATGTTTGGGCATAAATCAGTAATAAATGTTTGGAAAAAAAGATTCTGATCTTAAATCCTCTTAAGTAATTTTTGCCAAGGTAATTAGAAGTAAATGGTCCTAAATATTACTGACTTTCTGTAGTAATTTCTTGGAATCTGAATGACATACCATTGGTCTATATGTGGTTCAGGCACTTAAAGCTTGTATTTTGCAATCATCTGTTTTACATGTTATAGATTATATAAACCAAAGCTGATTCAGGAATTCAGTTTGTAAAGTTAGTTTTAAATTTTTCAGATTTTTTGTGTGCACTTTTTAATGGCATTTTCTACTCTACGGCTTCATCAGTCTGTACCACTGGAACAGCTGATACTGTTTTAGAAGAAGGTGTAAATTTTTTTTTTGAGAAATGTTTCTGCTTGTATGCTCTTTTTGTGTTTCGGAGTTTTCTGGAGTGTTTTCAAACTCCTCCACCGAGGTTGCCTCCCACTTGCATATTTTAAAATGCCTTGAACAATCATCCTACATTCCAGAGATCCTGTTGTAGCGCAGCACAACATATGATCCTTATCTTATGGAAGCTGCAGTTCTTAGATGTTGATTAGTTTTCCTTTCTGTTGTGCAAATCAGATTTTGCTGTTGTATCAGAGTCTCATCTGATTAGCCAGAGACACTTCTTATTCTCGGATTTGAAGAAAATTAGTAGTTACAAGATGAATTCTTTGGCATTCTTTTGGAACCCAATCAAACAGGCTGTTCATTGAGCCACCAAACTGTGTTCTGTGTCACTTCAACCTTTAAAGGTTAAAATTTTCTGGTTAGGATCTTGAAAGATGCCACTCCTTAGTGTGTAGGTGCCACATCATGGGCTCTTATTGAGCTGTCTTTTCTGTCTATAGCCATGACCAAGTTTTAAGAAAGTTTTTAAAAGTTCATTTCCAAAAGGACTCTTCACAGCAGGCTTTGTAGTCTTTGAGTAACTGGCTTCCATTTTGTCTGCATACTGAAGACTGTTTTAAGCCCTGGAAGCTTTGATATGCTCTGATACTCATCTGTGTATTCTGAAAAGAAAAATTGTGTTTAATACTCCTACTGCACTCCAGAATTTACTGTTTGAAGTAACATTTAAAGGGTTACTCTTAGGGTCACTTTTGAAAAAAAACTTAGTGAATGCCTTCCTGTTTCTGCAGTCTGGCCATTCCCAAGGTTTGCATTTTTAAGAATACAGTAACTTTCGATGGTTTATTACCTTCAAGTATTCCTTTATCCTGTGTGTGCGTACCTGTATAGATAAATCCCCCTAAATCAGTGACATCCCCTTTCTTACTCTTACTGGAGGTTGTTTTAGATACATTTCTAAACTGTGTTCTTGGTGCGTATCATGCACATGGAGGTTGTATTCTGTGTTTTCAATGATTTTCAGTATTTTCTTTTTCAAGAAAGAGGCCTGAATCAAAGTAAAACTTACTTATATTTTCCCTTTAGAAACCTTAGCTTTTAGTGGTAGAATATGTGGGGCACTTGTGTCATTCTCACTGTCTCTGGACACTGCTGTAAGGATGGCTTATTTATTTGAAAGCTCTGTTTCCTTTCAGAGAGACTTAATGGCTTTTTCACTGTCTTCCAGGTTCTCATATTAACTAATATCATGCTGGGTATTTATCTCTTTGGATCCTAATTATTTTCTATTATCCTCAACATGGAATGGAATTCAATTAAATGATCATTTTGGAACGCAGAAAGACAATTACATTTGAAGTAATTAATTTGGATCATGTTGGAGACACCAGCCATCCTTAAAACAAAAAACAAATAGAAATGAACACTCTTGGAGGAAGTCTTTGACATATATGAAACTATGCTCTTCATTCAATATATTGCCCCATTTCCGTAAGTTACAAAGTTGTACGTGTTGTAGTATATGTGACACAGATTGGTCGCAGAGTTTTACCAGTCCCAGCATTCTTATTCCCAGAACATGTTCTGTGAGAGCAGATTAGTTAACATCTCCATCTTCTTCCCTTCCTTCCTTGGAGAAGTGAAACCTACCAAGAAAAAAAATGTTTTTTTTAAAATAAAATACACATTTTCATCTACTGTATATATATACATATTAATGAAGAGTAACGTCACTGGTTCTGGGTAAGTGCACAAGTTGCAACTGAAAATGAGACTAAATAGTGTTATATAAGTGCTGGTGCACTGTTTGCAGTCATTTTTTGAATGCTCCCAGGTTTTTTAGTGGTTGAATCTCAGCCCTTCAGGTCTAGTTTTAGCAGAGCACTTCATCTTACATTTGGATGTGCTTGGTTTTGCATCAAGCTACTGTTTTAATTGCTTTAGAGTAATTTCGTACAAGTTCTGCTTCTTTCTTTTTGTTTCAGCAGAACTGTAAGATGTGATTACGGTCTGAAATGTACAATTCTGTATTCTGGGGCAGCATTTTGTACATTTGTGGACATGCTGTGCTGCTCTTTGGACTATACTGAGCTTTGTTCTTCTACCATGTTTTCCAAACTTCTGCTTTCTTTTGGGAATTACCTTTTCCTGCTTCCCTTAATTTAGTATGGGCAACAAGATTCTAACTTGCTTGATGTAGGTAGCCAGTGAAAGTTTTATTTGCAGCTTAAGAACAAACTGGCACTGTTGAGAAAAAGTTAAAACTTTGCCTGATAAATACAGTTTTCAGTGCAGTGAGAGACTTGTGGAAAAGTATCAAGCTGATCATCTTTGCCTTACTTTTTTTTCTTCTTAGCATTTCTTTATTTTCAAAATGGTTGTGTTATGCTATGATTGGCAAGGCAGTAAATTTTCCATGTAGATTGAATTTGAGCTGAAGATTAGAAATGGCAGTAACCCTGCATTTAAGATTGATAACAGACTTCATTGTTTGAGAATTCCCTTTTTAATTGAAAAGAAGTTAAGTTCTGCCTCTTGAGAGTGCACTGCTTTTTTTAAGAAACTTAAGAATGGAGGGGAAAAGTAAAGGAAATGCACCACTAATGAAAGGCTTTTAGTGTGATCTTTAGGACTTTTGGGGGAAGGGGGAGGGTTGTCATTCAGTGGTGTTGGTGAGGCAATATGTGTAAGAAGTTTAGTGCCTGACATAAAATTTCACTCCATGACTATAGAGAAAGCTCGTTTGATCTAACGAAATCATGAGCTTTTGGAAAATTGCAAGCAGGATGAGTTACGTCTCATGGATTTTCTTTATTTGACCTTCTTAGTTATATCTACTGATTCAATAGAATGCAAGTTCCTTAAAGCAAGTGGAGAATCTAATTTCACTTACTCTAGCAGCTACAGGACATTGGGTGTTTCATGATTCATGGTAGAAAATAGTTGTGTAATGATATAACAGAAACCAAATTCTGTAGTATAACTGATTTGGGTTTTTTTTTGCACATCAGTGCTACTACCATAAAGCACTTAGATTTTATTGCCTGTTTTTTTTCTGGCAAGTTACAAGGTCACTTGTGAACTGCTTCATCTATGACTAGATATGAGTGTGTTTTGTTTAAAATAAGCCTTGAGGTTTTCTTTTCTTAAAATGGTGCCTATTCCTTATAACTTCTGACACGTGAGCTGTATAAACTTGAGTCTCATGGATTGTGTAAGCTCCTGTCATTTGGGGCTTGATGCTCAGGAAAAGTACTCCTGCTGATAGCTTGCATGTTCTTTGTTTTTCATACTTCCACAAGCAAGAGAGAAATATGTCTGGGAAGCTCTAAATTCTTTTTGCACTTTAGTATTCCTTTTTTGTGAAAAATGTTTGGGGATTTTTTCCCCACTTATCGCAGTTTAACTCCAGCTGACAACTAGGTACCACCCAGCCACTTCCTCACTTCTCCTTTCCCCCAGTGGGATGAGGATGAGAATCAGAAAAAGGTAAAACCTGTGGGTTGAGATAAGAACAGTTTAGTAATTGAAAGAAAGTAAAATATAATAGTAATAATAATAGGAAAAAGGAATAAAACCCAAGAGAAACAAGTGATACACAATACTGTTGCTTAGCATGCACTGACCAATGCCCAGCCCTGTCCCTCAGTAGTGATCAGCCCCTCCCAGCCAACTCCCATCAGTTTATCTGTGGGGCATGGCACTCCGTGGTATGGAATATCCTTTTGGCTGGTTTGGATCAGCTGTCCTGGCCTTGCTCCCTCCCAGCTTCTTGTGCACCTGCTCACTGGCAGAGCATGAGATACTGAAAAGTCCTTGACTTACTGTCAGCACTACTCATCAACTCAATCATCAGTGTTATCAACATTATTCTTATACTAAATCAAAATACAGCACTGTACCAGCTACTCAGAACAAAATTTGCTCTATCCCAGCAGAAACCAGGACACCACCGTTAGTAACCATTCTACAGATTGATAAAACATTTTTACTGTAATCTGAAGTGAATTAAATAAGTCATTAAACTCTCAGCTTATATTTAAACTCAGAGAGCTGTCTCCATTGCTATAGTTGCATGTTTCTGTTGTATCCCTTGTTTCTTAGCATCAGCAATCAGGTGATCACATGGTTGCTTTGTCCAGTGCATTGCTGAAAACTAGCTCCTTACCATGACCATGTATTTCTTGGTACTGACTTGTTGACAATGAGAAGACACCATTGCAGGGACTGAGAGTGCCAAAATGTCCATTTTGGTGACAGCACAGTCATAAACTGATTGAAGTAATGAAAATCCTAAGCCCTTTTGTCCAAGGTGTGCATGTATGTACAAAACCAGTGTATGCAGAGATAAGTATCCAATTCACGTTTGGCTTATATGTAGTTAAATGTTTTGCACATGCTCTTATAATACAGGTACTTCTTTCCACTTTTACAGTCCATTGGGAACCTGAACTGTGCCCTTGTTCTGGCAGCAATCATTACTTGATCTGTCTTCCTATTTAAAATTCAGTCTGTGATCCGACTTCTTTCTGCTGATAGCTGATTCACATTAGCTAGATGCCTGAGTGATAACTTGAGTAATGTGTCTCCGGCTTGTGGCAGGATGAAAACAAAACAGTTGAAAGATAAGTCTGACAGGATATATAGAAGAATAAGGATAAAGAAGAATAACATGAAGAATAAAAAGCAGTTCTTGCAGAGACCTAAGATATGTGCTTTGCAGAATGTTTTTTTCAGCTTTTCATTTCAAATGCCATGTGAAGTGTTCTGTGATAACTTAAATTCCTCTATACACTTTCTCATAAAGCATACTCTGTTTCAGCACAGTCTAGGACCCAACTCCTCCTTAATCTGCAGATATTTTTATCAACTTGCTGAGAGTGAGAACAAGATTAATTAATAGCACCGATCAATGGTTTGGTGCTTGACACTTAGGACAATACTACTGTTTTCATTTTTCTTCTGTAGTAGGTCAAAGGCAGATACAAGAGTTACAAAACAAACACTCTTGAATGAATATTTACAGTGTCAACTAAATGACAATGGAAGAGAATGCTTATATGTAGATCTCTCAGGACACTGAGTAAATTCTCCTGTTCATCTTAAAAATCAAAAATTGTGTTGGTAATCCAAATGGAAGGTCTCCTGGGGTGGAGGGGAAAACCCCATCAGTCACTGATGAAAATGCTTGAAAAATTACTGGATTGTTCAAAGTAACTTGCTACAGTCAAGTTCCTTAGCTATCAGCCTTCTTTGCAGAGATCTTTGCAGCAAACAGACTGGAAGAATTAAACTTAATAAAGAGAGTTCTGCCATAATTGTTTTATACTACAATGCTCTTTGGAGAGGCATGTGAACTTACATAATCTAGTTTGACTGTGTCTGAATGTACAATGATCATGATGGCCTTCAAGTCTTTGGTAGTGGAGGGATGGTGGGGATGGGTAGCTCTTCCTTGTGTTGTGAGCAGCATGCTCAGAATTGAATTTGTGTTAAAATTTTGTTCCCTTTGTAGCCTACAGTTTGCAGTAGCTGACTGCAGGCTGGTACCATTGCCTTTAGTGAGTGTGTTTCTGATGGTATTTAGAGTCTCTGTTGGATTCTTTCCTTGTTAGTCCTGATGTCCACACCCCCACACACACTCCCACACACCCTGGAAAGTCTTCAGAATGCTATCTTAAAATTCTTCGTTTGCCTCTTTAATCAAGTATAGAAATGGCTTAATAAGGACTATACTGTTTGTATAGCAAACCCAGAGCAGGATTGGCAACAGCCCATCAGATAAGTAGATTGCAATATAAAAGCCTTTTTAATGCTTTCATTACAATTATGGAATTAAAATGTAAAATCCTTTGATGTGTATAAACTTGTGTTAGGGGAAGGCTAATTAAAAACAGTAACATGTATATTATTGATTATTGGTGACAGAAAACAGTCGTCATCATCGTGTCAGTCAGTCTGAATTTACTAGAATGGAAAGACTACCAGGAAGAATTAATGTCAGAAAGAAATCCATATCAGTCTTTACTTCCAGTGTTTGAAAAGGATTTTAATGATTATAGCATTGCATTTAAATAAGTCTTTTGTTGGCTTGGTAATCTGCCTGATTTGTAACATTTTATTTTCTTGGGTTTTTTCTATTCAGCTTTTGCAGCCTGATTGTTTTAATAGTTGGAAACATTACTGCAGAAACTGATTTGATATTCCATTTGGCATGTCCCATATTACAATCTCTGCTTTGGTTTTTTTGTACATTACCTAAATATTCATACTGTCTTTAAAATCTGGACAACAGGAACTTCCTATTTATAATACTTGCTTGAAATTAAATATTTTGTTAATATTCATGTTCTTTTTCACCACACCAAAATACTTGAAGAACAAAACAATAATGATACATTGTGAATACAAAAAGTTGTTAATGAAAATGGTGTGGTTTCCAGTTTGACGCAGTTTACTTTTTGTGTTATGCTGCAGGTCTGTCAAATGGTTTTGGAGATGAAAGTAAAGAGAGAGCATTAGACGATACTCCAGGAAGAAAAGTTGAACCTCGTCGCCGCTGTGCATCAGAATCTAGTATTTCATCTAGTAACAGTCTCTTGTGTAACTCAAGGTAAAACTGTAAATCTGAAATACAGACTTGAGACTGGATGTATCAGTCTTCTGTACTGATTGTGACCCACTTTAGAGGATTGCATAAATTTTGGAAAAAAGAGTGCATTTCAATTTTGTCAGTTATGTCAGATCTGAGATACCTTTCAGGATTGCTGAGATTCTTCTGTTGAATTCAGCTTATTGCATATCCAGGCAGTTACATTTTTAAACTGACTATGCTTCTCTTACTTTGTAAAGATACAGATATGTTTTTTCATATAGTATCTTGGTTTAATTACCTTCCTAATCTGGAACACTAAAAATGTGTGCGTTTATTTTTGTGAGGGCAAGAGAGAAGCAACTTACAAAGCAGAGTCTTGTACACGGAAAAGGTAGTTCAATAGCTTTGGAAGTGTAGGTTGTCAGTCTGTGGATTGCTGGCTAGGTACTACAGTGATGTTAGTAACTGTGTACCAACTACTGACTTTCTCTCCATGGAGTCTGTTGTTGAAGGCAGGACTGTCAGCATGGACACGTCTGCCACCGTTGATGAGTATGTCTCCATCACCAGTGGTGTATCTTCTGAAAGAGCGCTAATCTCTGGGTTAAAGGTGGCTGTCTCCAGTCCTGGGCTATGAGGATGGGGCATACAGGAGAGTATAGGGTAGATCTGTTAGACAGAAAAAGAGAACTTTATTCATGTGTTCAGGTTAACGGGGTGGTGTTAATGCAGTCGTGTCAAACAGGCTTTCAGAAACAAAGAGAATGTAATAGTGCACGTATTTTAAATGTGATATTGTAGATCAAGTTGTCAGTATAATTGTTGTTCAGATTCTATGATTTCTTGAAGAAAACTCAAGTGTGTAGGGAGAAAAATTCCCATTTTGAGTGGAGACATTTCACAATTGAAAGACTAGAATTTGTAGTGAAAAATTAAAGAGAGAATAGTTGTGTTTTCTATGTAGTAGAACTGTTGGAGCAGTGGAACTGTCTTTTGCTGATAACCAGGCAATTCTGTGCATGAAAATAATCAGGGATTTGGCATTTATGTTTGTATTTGTTACTCAAAATATTTTTAGAGCTTGCTCCTCTGATTTTACTCTGTACTGAAGAAATTCAAATTCTTGTTCAAAATTTTGATTTATAGTGAACAATGTTAATTATCAAGTAATGGTTTTAATATTAATACTTTTGTAGTTTCAGTCTACCGAAGTGTGGTAAAGGTAAACCTGCCCTGATACGGAGGCACACACTGGAAGACCGAAGTGAATTGATATCATGCATTGAAAATGGAAACTATGCCAAAGCAGCAAGAATTGCAGCTGGTAACTATAAATAATTGTATTCTTAATAGTATCGTATAACTATAATTTTGTCCATTTATTTGACATATTCTGAGATTCTTATTTTTACTGCTTAAATACATTAAGCATTCTGAAGTGTTGTTGATATCCTTCCAGAAACTACTGGATTCTGCTTTTGACTAATTTAACACTTTTAAAAGAATAGTATCTGACTCTGATTTTGATTAATTTTCTCTCCTAGCTTGAGGAAGTAAGGAGGTTTTGAAAAAAAAAAGAGAAGATGAGTTTTGTTTTACAGATCTTGTAAAAGAAAACTAGTAATCATATGTGCTAGATTAGTAACCCCTTACTACCACGTGGAATAAATTCTGACTAGGAAGAATTCCAAGACTCTTACTTGTATATACACCAGGGAAGTCTCTGAGTCTGGCTGCATGTATCCTTTCAGCTTGTGTATGATGTTCTATTCATCATTAAAATACCATTTTCTTTGCAGCTGAGAATAGTGTAGATTTCTTTCTTGTTAGCTGCCCTGAAGAAGAGGACTTGTTCTGTTTTTATGAACCAGATACAGTTCTCTGTACATATTTTTTGAAACAGTCTGTAAACGAAGGATGCATTAATTGAAACCCTCATGTCTCTTTCTAACTGACATGTGAATACTTTACAAACTGTTACTAACAGAGCAGAGAAATAGAACTTGCTGTGCAGAACGATGAACTAATTTTTATGTGATCACTTCAAGCACTTTTTTCGTGCTATTGCTACTTTTAAAAGGTCTTAAATCACTTTTTTCCCCTAGTACATTTTTGTAATGTTGAGATAGAATATGTATCTATATACCACCTTTCATTATAAATAAGCGATGCCCATTTGACATGGGAGTGGACTGAGAATAATTGAGGGATAAGTTGCATTTTGGCAAGTAGAGAGCTACTTCTGTCAAGTATTGCCTTAGTGCTGAGAGAAAGGGCAGCTGCATCCCCTGACCTGTATCTTGGTACCACGCTTACCCATACAAGAAGTGCTGCCTCAACTTTACAGCATATGAACTTTGATGACTTTTCCCCCTTTGATAACCACCCACAGTTCCATCTTGAGGGTGTAACTCACTGTCTTCTGACCAGTCTCTGGACTGTATGTAGGGGACAAGTTGAGGTTTTGGTCGACTCAAAGGCTTAAACCTGTCTCAAGCTTCAATCCATTGGTGAGCAACGGAGAAGAAAATGGAGGATTCTGGTAGAAGTGCACAGAAACATAAACTCAGTTGTTTGTTACCCTGCTTTTTGAGAAGAAATAAAACACTAGTGCTGCTACCTGGAAACTGGTTGATGTTTTTGAACTTGACTGCAGGAAAGGGAAGGGCAGAGAGACCAAGAGAACTTGTTAAAAATAAATAGAGATCAAAATGCAGGTTAGAACTTAGACATAAGAATAGAAAGGTGTACCAGACAAGTATTGTTAAGTTACCAGATGCTAATCTCAATGTGGGTATCCAGGTATCTAACACTTGGAAGCATGTACCATACAACTTGCATCTTCAAAATCATCACCTCTGTGACTGGATTGTCATCACAGTTGTAAAAGAAACTGTTATTTGAAGTACCATAATCTTATGTTTTCTTTGGAGCTTTTTCAAAGGGAAGGAATTATTGGAATTTGGCAAACACTTCCTAAGAACTAAGATGTTCTAAGATATGCTATTTCTAGAAGTGTCTAAACCCTCGTTCTTTATCTGTAGGCTTGGAATAAAGCAGTAGTATCATGTAAAGAACTGTTATGAATACTACCTGGTTTTTATTGGTATGTGTGTGAAAGTTGGTATTAGTATTTGGATGCTAAGGATCATGAGCTATTGATTAGGAAACCAAGAACTGCAGATTTGTCTGAGGTTTCATTCTGGAACATTTTAATTTTATATTTCTTTGTTCTTAGAAGTTGGGCATAGCAGTATGTGGATTTCAACTGATGCTGCAACATCTGTTCTTGAGCCGCTAAAAGTAGTATGGGCCAAATGCAGTGGATATCCCTCTTACCCAGCTCTGGTAAGTGTCCAACTTCCCAGAAGTAGAGTAGTGATACTGTTTGTGGTCTGAAAACACCATGGGCAAACTTAAGGGAATTGGTGATTTCCCATTCAGATTGAATAAAGGTGGCTTATTCTGCCCTCTTTACCATGCACTCAGTTTGTAAAGTTATTGAAATATCAGAT
Source organism: Melanocharis versteri (assembly GCA_013397845.1). Taxonomy (NCBI): domain Eukaryota; kingdom Metazoa; phylum Chordata; class Aves; order Passeriformes; family Melanocharitidae; genus Melanocharis; species Melanocharis versteri. Next base: position 3,597,741 of record VZTG01005248.1, on the reverse strand, counting down.
TTTAGGTCAATAATTTCTGCTACACTGCCCACCCTTTTAGATATGCAATACTCCTGTGTCATGGTTTAAACCCAGACAGCAGCTAAGCCTCCTTGCTCACTCTCCGTGAGTGGGGGGAGAGTCAGAAGAGTGAAAGTGAGGAAACTCGTGGGTTGAGATAAAGACAGTTTAATAGGGAAAGCAAAAGCTGTGCACACAAACAAAGCAAATTCATTCACCACTTCCCATGGGCAGCAGGTGTTCAGTCATCCCCAGGAACACAGGGCTCCATCACATGGGCTTAGGAAGACAAGCACCATCACACTGAACGTCCCCACCTTCCTCCTTCCCCCAGCTCTACATACTGAGCATGATGCCGTATGGGATGGAATATCCCTTGGGTCAGTTGGGGTCAGCTGCCCCAGCTGTGTCTCCTCCCAACTCCTTGAGCACCCCCAGCCTCCTCACTGGTGGGGCAGTATGAGAAGGAGAAAACGCCTTGACTCTGTGTAAGCACTGCTGAGTATTAACAAAAACACCTCTATATTGTCAATGCAGTTTTCAGCCCAAATCTAAAACATAGCCTCATACCACCTACTGCAAAGAAGATTGTCTCTATCCCTGCTACAACAAGCACAGTTGTCTCAGTAGTCTTTGTTTCTGCATTATATATTCTTTCTGCTGAAAAATGAGTATAAAAATGCTCTTGATTCTGCAGCTCATTAAAGAAACAAAAAAATCAATAGTTGGAATAAACTGACTGATTCTGGCCAATTGAGAATGATGTACTGGAGACTTAAAGCTGTTGTTAATATAGGAGATATACATGCATATGTTAATAAAGGAGAAACACACAGTTCTACTTACATCAAAGCTTGCAGAGAAAATATTGATAAGGTGTTTGACTTTAGACCTTTGAGGTTATATTCACAGTTCGTACACTGGCTTGATTTATATATGAGTCCGGACAATCACAATTTTTAATATGTGTGCTCTAAGGACAATGTGAAATGTAATCATACAGAGTCAGGTTAAAACCTCTGGAGGTGACATTCAGAGCACTTGAGTTTAAGTGCCCTCAGTGGGTGACTCAAAGACACTTGGGTCAGATGTTGAAAATTTGATAATTTGATTGTCTCTTGAAAGGTGTTAGTGCTAGATTTAAGTTGAAGAAGACCAAAGGGTCTTTATGTCAGCATTGGTGTTTCTGAGAGTGGGATAAGTTGATTGAGGAGTTAAACCTCTGTCAAGAGAAGAAAATTCTTCCAATTTCTACAAGCTCCCCACAGTATTAGCTTTCTGTTCATTTATTTCCCAAAGTCAGTTTACTGTGGATAAGATTGGTGCCAGTGTGGATGCTGGAAAACAACAGGAGTTCATAGAGTAGGAGATGGGGGGAACAGGCATGGAGTAAAAACCCTTCTTTGGGTGGAAGCTAAGCACTTCATAATGCTGTGATCTGCCTACAAAGGAGTTTTTCCATCAGGATGGTGAGTTTAATGTTAGGAGCATATTCCCTCTCTCAAGTTTTGTTTAGAAAGACTTTGTGACTGTAACTGCATGTTTTGCTGAAGAGTGAGTCATTAAATTGGATATGCAAAATATTTGAAAGTGACACACTTTTTTTTTTTTTAGGTTTTTGGTTGGTTGGTTGGTTGGTTGGTTTTTTTTAGTTTTTGCTCCAGAGTTTGAGTATGGAGCATGTATTTTACAGAAATACTTATACCTTAGCATAGGTTGTTTCTTTAAGGTATATGACTTTTGAACCCCAAAATTTGAGGCCAGTTACAGCTTTTAGTCCTGGTTTGACTTTTTCATTCTAAAACCTGCTTGTCAGTCTCAAAGTTGTACTAAGTGGAATTCAGATGGGACTTTTAAGAAGAACTGATATGGGTGAAAAATGCTTTTTTCAGTGTTTTCAGTCAAGTCTGCCACTAGGTCTCCACTATGCCTATTCAGCTTATATCAAAAAGTTGTGTGTAACACAAAGTCAGTTTATATCCAGTGGTTGTTTATTTTATTATTCTTTTCTTGTATTATATCTGTAAATAAATTATATAATTTTAAATATGAGGAACTGTCATTTCTTCTCTCTTACAGATTATTGACCCTAAGATGCCTCGTGTTGCTGGCCATCACAACGGTGTTACTATACCAGTGCCACCTCTAGATGTACTGAAAATTGGAGAACAAATGCAGACCAAATCAGATGAGAAATTATTCTTAGTACTATTTTTTGACAATAAAAGAAGTTGGTATGTTATTGAAATATATTGTTTGATGCAGTGACTTAAAATTTTAAGAACCTGTACCTTTGGTCTAGAAGAAAATTGAAATGTTATTTTTCCATGGATATTATTCCTATAGAAGTATAAACTGTAAGGTTAAAATCTCATATTTGAGTCTATTTTTAGACCCAAGGTATATATCATCACTGAAAGATTTCTTCCTATTGTCAGTTTGGAAGAAAATACTATAAGTCATTACATAGTCATTTTTATTTACTAGCTGCTTTCATGTATTGACATGATGAAATTGCTTCATTGCTTCATAGGTTTTTTATAAGTAATAGTCTAACATTTATCTCTATCATCCTTCATCATTGCTTTCCAAATTACACTTCTTCCCCCAGTCTGCTCAAGTGCATTTTCTTTGAATTTTTAACCTCTTTTTAGTTTAATGCTTTTAATGCACAGGATTCCATAAGATCCTGCATTCTTCTGCCTTTGTTTGCAGAGAACATCTGCATTTAAATATACTCAGCATTCTGTTTCTCATTTTTTTCTCTTACTGGTGTCACCAGTGTAATGCATGTTCTCCATGGCCACTTCCTTAATAATTGCTCTGATTGCTTCTTGATATGGGGAGTCCTCTGCAGCTTAAGCTTTTCTGATTAGTCTCTATATGCAGGTGGTCCTAAATCTTGTAGATATTGTGCAAAGTTGTGTCTAATGGGTACTCTGCACAGATGGACAGGAAAAGACTTAATACTTTTTCCAACCCCTTTCCTGCCCTCCACCCTAGCCCCACCAAATTGTTTTGGTAATGATTCTTTTATTATGACTATTTTGGCACTCATAATTCTATCTCTGTTGTGTCTCTTTTAGTCTTGAACCCGTCTGTGATTTTCATTCATTTGCAGGGTGTGTGTCACCTTCAGTCTGTGATACCAGTGTCTATCACCTATGGATTTTCATGTTTGTTTCTTCTTCACCGCTTATATCTGGAGGACTTGGAAAGCTTTCTTTTAAAAATATCTTCTTAAAACTTCCTCTGATATGTATTAAAACTGATAATGGTTAGACTGCTCCTTTTCATGCTATTATCATACTGTCTGTGTCCTTGTACTGACTCTTCGCCTTTTATTTCAGTATGTGTGCTCAATACAATTGAGCTGTAGTTTAGAGTGCCTAAAGAGAATGAAAATATTTCAATAGCCAATTTTACTTACCAAAAAGAAATTCTTTGCAGATTTGGCTGTCCGGTTTACTGTTGGTTTGGCTCTGAATGGTCTCCCAAACTAATGTTTTTAAAGAGAAGGAGGGCTTCTGCCTTTTGTAGGATTGGGGTTGCAGACTACAGTAACATACCTTAATAGATATTCATTAATTTACATAATTTTTGTTTTCCTTAATGTCTGTAACTTAAGAAAACAGGATTACAATCAGCATTTAGGAAAGTGATGTAAATTTAATTTATACTTTCAGAGTAAATATTTAGAATGCTTTAACTAGAAGAACGGGATATAGAGCTTTTTCCTTATCACTCCTCTATGCCCAGAATTTGAAGACATTTTTGGAGCTTAAAACAGAAAAGTACCCTGAATATGGAGCTAGTGGGATTTCATATTGCAGGGTAGTAAAAGCATGCTAAGCAGAACTTCCTTGCCAGTTTAGCTTTCCCCATAAAGAGCAAATCGAGATGCCTGAAATGTAAGGCAAAAATCCATCATCTGAAAACTCCTTGTAATAATGGAGGGGAAAGAGTGAAGAGAAACAACACTGTGTCAGGTGAATCTTGAGCCACGTCCATTGTTAGTTGCTGCTGCCTATTCTTTAACTGCACCAGTATTTCAGGCTTATTCTTTCTGTTGATACTTAATCACTAAGTACCTATCACTGAATCGGAATTTATTCTCTGTTTCACGGAAGAGATTTTCTTAATATTTCATGCTCTTTAAATATTTAAGGCAAGTAAACACTGTCTTAAAAGGTGTTTTATTGTTTTGTTTGAGGTGTTAAAGCTGATCTGCAGTATGAGACATATGGCACAGTAGCCCTGACACTTCTGGACAAACTTCTTGATTTTATTCTGAATTTAACATTTATTTTTTTACCCTTTTCTTACAGGCAATGGCTTCCCAAATCCAAAATGGTTCCCCTTGGGATAGATGAGACCATAGACAAGTTAAAAATGATGGAAGGACGCAACTCGAGCATACGAAAAGCAGTAAGAATTGCTTTTGATCGTGCTATGAATCACCTGAGTCGAGTCCATGGAGAACCAGTCAGTGACTTCAGTGATATTGACTAACAGAGATTCTCTAGCAAGGCATGAAAAATACCACAGAGACTTGAACTCTACTAATGAACCTCTTTGTCTAAAAGAATGTATTGAAGATACAACCCCTTAATTGTTGATTCAGTGGCTGAGTTCTGCAAACTTGAAATAGTTGAGCAATTCTTCTAAATCACCATTGCCATATTGATTAATTATTTTATTGTGTTGTAGATTGGAGGATTTTCCACTAAACCTGTTAAAATGTCTTGTTCATAGTGTTCATAATTGTACATAAATGTATATTCAACACTTAACTTATTCTGATTTTAGAAGTAGCTCCTTAATTCCTTTTATAATTTTGCTGGGGAGGGAATTGGTTTTTGTTTCTTTCCATGCTTTTTACTTTTTTTTTCTTTCTTTCTTTCTGAGGTTAAGTTACCTAAGCACCATCTTCCAGCTTAAGGTGTTTAGTGAATCTTAAAGCCTAATATCGAAATGGCATCAAATATATGTTTGCCTAAATCATATACAGTATGGTGCTGCTTGTATCATTTCTTCCTTGGTCTGTAGCTTCTGAAAAAGACTTCTGAATGTTTGTGTAAATTGTTGCTCTTTGCACAAAGTACCACATATTTAAGACTGATGTAAATTTACAATTACAAATATGTATTTTAAGAAAGGAAGTCACATTATTTTGGAGGGTACTTTGTGAGAAAGACATCAATAGAAATTATACTATGTACATCACTTGCAAATCACCAAAAACACTCCATTGTTGCCCAAAATGACTTAAGGTTGTTATTGTTTTAAACAAACCTGGCTTAAAGCCTGCAAGCACATTATTTCTTTCAAAACCATATCCCATTTATCTCCCATTGGTTTAATTTTGTTGATATGTGTGCCTCCCTGTGTTTTATTTATTGTAGAAAATGTATTAATTTGCTTTATAATGAAAAATGAAATTGACAAATATATTGATATGCATTTTTATACAGGCACATGAGAAGACAACTTGCTTTGGGAGAAAAATGTATTGGAAATTGTATAAAATAACTCGATGGTTTGTGTGTAATTTGGTTTTTTGGTAACTTGTAATCTTTTGTTTCCAATGAGGGGATTTATGTAACTTTTAATTTAGAACACTTTGGTAGCAATAGAAACTTTGGATACATTTTTGTATGGTACATGTGATGTATATAGAATTAGTACTTTATTTTTATTTTTAAGAAGTAAAGCATTATGTTTGGGCAGGGGGAAGAAGGAGGGTGGGTTTCCAGAACTGCATTTTTATATTAAAAAGAAAAAAAAATAAAGTCAAGATATTGATTGTTGTAGCTACTTTATTCCTACCTTCACTGAGATACTGAATTTGTAACAATGAAAATGGCAAGGTATGTTTGCAATGTGATTTATAATGGCTCCATTATTTATAAATGCACTGTGTTTGAACTCTTTTGCAGTGATATCGTAAATACTGTACCAAGTTATATAATATGAAACACCAAATAATGCATATGAATGCACGAAGTATTTATGCCCAGCTTTTTTATAAAGGATTAGCAAATACAGCAAAACCAATACTTTTTAAATCTTTTTTTTAAAACTTCATTGAATAGCATACTTCATTGTTAAACCTGCTTGGATCTTTATTTTAAAGGGACAATTACTTTTTAAATAGTTTTTAATGTTTTTATTCTCTATTGTTTGTAATACCCCCGTAGAAGCTTGAAATAAAATTTCTTTCTCAACTGTAAATTTTGTCCTGAATTTAGCCCCTGAGATTTTGCTGCAGTGCCCGTTTTCTTACTCCATGACTGAGCTGTTCCAGAGGCACTAGGCCAAGAAGCTGAATATTCTCCTGTGGCACCCAGCATTGTCCTTGCTGAGCCCTTTGCACAGGAGGTATTCCAGGTAGCTGAGACCACTTGCCTGTGATGGACCCTGGTAATTAGGGATGAGCTGGATAAATTTCACGAATGTTCAAGCAAATAGTTTTCTCAGACTTGATAGCAGACACAGCTTTAGGGAGAATAGTGATGGCAAGTACCTTGGAAGGGCCATCTCTGAGGTGTGCTGCTCTGATGGCCACAATAGCCACATCAGTTAGAAAAATAAAAATCTGGTTGTTTGCATTAAATAAAACTGTATAATGACTTCAAGGATCTGCCATATAACCATGCTTTTCTTTAAAGGGAATGGAGCTTAATTTGGGCAATATTGAGACAGTAGAAACACTTGTCATCGTTAGGACTCTGTTAAGGGTTTTCACAAAAACTACCCTGCATCAAATTTTATTTCAGGCTGGTTCCACAAAATATACACGAATTTTGTGTGTGTAAAACTAGACAAGGATTCACAGCCTCCTTTTAGTGCACAGAGAAATGGGTGTTTTTTCTGTCTTCGACCTTGGAAAGCTGAAATACAGTTACAACAGAAGTTGGAAGATGGCAGTACTTGTATAAGAATGTTGATACCTGTGAAATACAAAGTGCCAGTAAAAAAAAAAAGTATACATCCAGTTGCAAAATAATTCTTTAGAAGTCTTCCTACATTCTCAGTTGCTTTGCACACTACCAACATTGGAGGAGGGGGAAAGAGTTCATCTTTTGTAAACAAAAGCAGAGCACTAATTTAATTATTTTGGAACGATTTTTTTTAATCACATCTTCAGGGAAAGCTTTAGTTTGATTTTTGCTCAGACTTCCAAGCCTTATTTTATGGCTTTTCTGTTCAGAGATGGTTTCATCAGTTCTTGGGGAAGGAAAATGTGCTGCCTTCATCTTACAGGGGACTGTATGCACTTAAGGGAATTTTCAGCTGGAAAACTTTACTCATTAAAAGAAGCCTGGTAAGTATCCTGACAAAGCACATTGCATCTTCTTCTGATGAAACTGGCATGAAAGGCTAGTTTATTTTTGTTCTGGATGTGTGATGGAAACTGTTCCAGGAATTCTTCCCAGATCCTGTCAGAGGAAGTTGCAGCAGTGTCAGTTGCTGTTCCCATACTCTCTTGTGATGAAGTCCAGTATCATCCAGTGGCTCTTGAGATTGGGTTAAAGTTTAAAATAATTTCTCAGACTTGCCAGTCTTTGGTGTGACTTGGGTGTTTTTAAGGGATTTCATACCTACTTAGGTAAGGAAGTCTGAGCTCCAAAGCTGCTTTATTTCCGAATTCTAGGGCCTAACCAGATACAGCAGTCAGAAGAATATGTGCATGTCGTAATGTGCTTCACTGCATTTTAGACTGGGTTCTTCTATGATCATAAGAATAACAACATAGAAAACCAGAAATTAGTATTCTAGTGGAGAGAAAACCTGGAACACCACATTGTGGCTTGCCAACTTCTTGGGGAGTGTGACAGTGTAAGTACAGGGTGTAAATTTGCACATTCACTGCTCATTTCTGGTGTGATCATTTCCTGTTAAAAGAAGCATGAGAGACCCACATCATCAGTTGAAATGATTTGAAAATGTCTTTTCTTGTATCAAAATATGAGAAATTATGTTATAAATATTCAGAGAGAAAATGTGACTAGAGAATAATGCTTTTTTAAAAAAGTTTGTTACCAACGTCAGTGGTTTTTTTGGGGAATATTTGTTGTGATTTTTTCTCTTTTACACTAGAGGGAGCAATGCACACAGACCATCAACATCCACAAAATAAGTATTCAGCTTTTCCTTTTCAAAATGCTGCTATTAAAACTTACTGCTTGTAAACAGTCTTTTGCTTCTAGTATTTCTAGTCCATCAAAAGTGGCTTTCTTTGTTCTTGCTGCAAGTGAGTTTAGGAATGCTTAATTTGAACTAGAGCTAGTACAAAAGACAAATAGCTCTGGATTTTCTGGCTCTCATGTCTAATTGCAAGTGGCAGATGAGTAACTCCTCACACTTTTATTTAGTTGCTGATTTTATTTTCACAGTTGCATTCTGTAGTGTTAGAAAATGACTCAGAGGTGGCTGCTGCTGGTAGCATAGGGCAAGTGAAACACATCAATTAACAGAAATACTTAAGTTTGGAGGTGGAGGTTCCAGATGAGACAGTTGCTCTGTCCTGCAGCCTGGCAAGGGGAAGTTGTCTTGAGGATGTGTGCAAGGGAATCAAATAAATTCATCTCAGACTTGTGATCATATGGGTAAAGGTTGTTTTCTATGTGAGAAAAAACTTTCTCACCTCCAGTATATCTGTAACAAAAAATACAGAAGTGAAATGCAAGTGGAGGAGATATTTACTGTCCACATCTGGCTTAGCATCTCTGGGTTACCTTGTTTGGATGTTTGTTTAACATCATTCAGTTGCTATGACACCTGTCTTATCAGTTCTTTCTTGAAAGATTTATTTCCTCTAAAACATTTAATGTAGAAAAAGAGTAAATTCAAGGTAATGAAAGTTTGGAAAATAATATTTTGGAATAGCATGAGGTTGATAAACCCTTTTTAAACTTTTGGGAGTTGGTATTTGATGGGAAGGGGCTGTAAATTTATTCTTACCTGCCTACTTATTCAACTTTTATTGACTATGCACAGAAGCTGCTATCAAATCTCTGATGATCAGGAAGGAAAATACAAGATCTCAGCAGCTGTACTTTAACGCTGTTCATGATCTTTTTCAATTGTTTCCATGTGTTAAACAGTGCACTGACTGCAGTCACTCCATTCTATTTTGTGCTTATACTACATGGAGAGAGGTGACAGAATAAGAATTTTATTTTTCTTTCAATAATTTAAAATATTCTTTAATTTTTTGAAATTAATCCCTGTGATATCATGCATCTTCTCATCATGCTGCTGCTCTGCTGCCTTTTTATTTTCACAGTTCCTCCAAGCTCGGCTCATTTTTTGATCGTCTGTTTTGAAGTCTTCACTGCAGCAAGCCAGTGCTGTCAGCAAACCAGAGAGGTCTCTGCTTACTGGGCTGAAGCCTGGCCATACAGAGAGGTCTGGGGCAATGTGAATAGTTTCCATGCCCACTCTTTGGTTGCTCTCTTTATATGAAGTTTCATGAATTGATAACTACTTTTCTCATCTCCCCTATTAAGCTGCGTTTTTGGTCTTGTCTCAGCTGTCTGGAGCCATTCTCCAGCATGAAGGGCTTCACTTTGTGAACACTTGGGAGATGTAACTGTGTTCTCTGTTCAGCTTCCCTGGCAACAGTCCCAAGTAGCTTTGGCCTAAGAAGATGGCCAACATCTTCCTCTCCTATGGTCAGTTCCTGGGTCCTTCACTCCTCCATACTTGGCTCCATGAGGATAAGAATTTTAACATCAGTATTAAAAAAACCACAACAAAAAACCAAAAAAAAAAACCCCAACAAAAAAACACGGAAAAAGTTTATCTGAAAACATGGAAAGTACAAGGAGGGCAAAGGAGAATCTACACTTGTCTTTTTAATAGAAAAAGAGAGTTGCTAATAGATGGTGCAAAGATGGCGGAGGATTGGAGTTGTTTTGGTTGATTTTTTGGCTTTATTTGTCACTGTTTTTGAGATTGTGATGGTTCATTTTTTCAGGCTCCTAGTCCTTGTTAAGAAAAAGTTGATAATACCTTCCTTCTGTAATATAAGGAAAAGGTAAAGAAAACTGAGGAGATAAAGAACTTACAAGAGTAAAATAGTTTTTTATTTTAAAAGTCCTAATTTCTAGGCGAGGAAAAGGAGGCTGCATAGCAAATGAGAGCAGGATTCTCAGTTTAGAGTTAGAATAAAAAAAATAAGGTCAAAGACAGTAACAGCAGCAGAGTCACATGACACCTCCTCCAGAGCCTTGACTGTTGATGCTGCTTATTACTGCAATTGTTCAAAGTGTCTATCAAATCCCCCATGCTTCATATAAGCTACTTGCATGAAAATAAACCATTAGCATTTTAACACCTCAGCAATAAAAAGTTTCAGTTTTGAAAACTCTGGTCTTATTTTATATTTAACATTGCGTAGTTTCATTAATCTTGGTTAGTGTGACACTGTCTTCTGTGTCCAAGGTTAGTGGAGTTGACAGTGATGTATTCAGTCAGGTTAGGTGTAGCTAATGAGCTACACAAGTCTGTTTTATTACCTGTCTCTCTAAAAATTACTTTTGGGGACAGCCTGAAGTTCATATTAGCTTTTGTATTCAAAAGTCTCTTTAATGTCAGCTATATGTGTACAATTACCAGTTAAAGAACAAACAGCCTTGAAAGTGAAAACACAGTTGCAAAGCTGAAGCTGAGACTGCTTAGCTGTTGCATTTGCAGCAAGAGAACACAGGAAACCTTTGCAGTAAATGTTAGTCCTCTCAAGCACACATAATCAAATTACCACTTTCTTTTCTGATATTCATGGGATCTGCTATAAAAGAAAACCACACACTGTTTGACTATGAGTTTAAACAACCTCTTACTGATTAATTTGATTACAAACAAGAGGGAAAACAATTCTAGAGCAAGACAAAAGCAATACATGGCTTAGTGCTGCTGCTGCCATTAAATTAGTTTTGGTAAAATTCCTGCTGGTGGAAATTGAGTGAATTGTTCAAGGACAGTAGAAATTCAGATTGTCCAGGGCCACAGAGAAAGCCTGGGACAGATCTAGGAATCAAACTGAACATATTTCTGCCTCAGTGGCAAAATTATGTCTTCTTTTTTAATCAGTTGATAGATTTGAGATTTAATCATTGGCTCAGCTGTTCAGTGAATTTTGTTAGAAAAGGAGTGTGTTGGGCTGACTCCAGCTAGCAGCAAAGCACCCACAGAGCTATTCCATCACTCCCTGTGGGATGTGGGAGGGCAGAGGAAGAGCAAAAGCAAGAAAACTTGTGGGTCAAGATTAAATAGCTTAATAAGTGAGCATGGTATATGCTTTTGGGCAGTTCAGGTCAACAGCTGTGGCTGTGTTTCCTCCCAATCTCCTTCTCCCTCCCAGTAGAGAGGCAGAGTGAAAACCAGAAGGAATTAGTGCTGTGCAAGTACTGCTCAGCAGTAGCCAAAACACTTGTACTTGGTCAACGCAGTTCAGTCACAAATCCAGAACACGGCAGAATATCAGCTGCTGTGACATTCCAGCCAGACCCAGTACAAACGTTTAAGATTTTTTTCGATTTGCTTTCGTTTTGCATCAGCATCAGTGGTCTTGTTATGGTAAATTTTAAATTTTTATTTTAAGGCAGATGTCCTCTAACCTCTTGTTAGAATAGTCAATAGTGCTGTAGGCAGAGCTGCCCTATGGGATATGGGAGACTCAAATTCCCATTTCCTCCTGTGGACACTGAATTTGGGCTGCAGTTACCCCAACCAGCCATTCATTCTGTAAATAAGAAACCTTCTAAAAAAAGCCTTGTTGAAATGAATATGCTTCAATGAAAATCAAAATTGTTACCAAAACCAGCTTAATAATTATATCATAAAGTTTTGCTTCAGTACATTTATCTTGGTCTCTTATCTAACCATAAATCTTGATTCAACCTAATTTCTACTCCTGTGTTGCAGATGTGAAACACAATATAAAACTTTGTCTTATAAAAAGATACTAATTGATCCTAATCTATTTACTGCTACTTGACTTCTGGTACCAGTTGTTCCCAGTATCCAATCTATATAGGTATGCCATGACAGTATTGAAATAAATAGAGGTTCTACTGTGCATCCTGGGAATGCATTTGGGGACTACCAAAGCAAATAGTGTGTGTAGTTAAAGAGTTTAAATTAATCTATAATGTGTTTAAATTTATGGGGTTTTACCAGTCTCTGCTTCATTTAGAAACACCATTTCCATTTCTTTATGCGCTGATAAAAATATGAATGTTTTAACATTTTATGTAAGTTAATTTCATACTTCTAGATCCCTGGGCAAAAAAGATGATAGGTTGTTAAGTATTATTCCCTAAATACATGTTAAAGTAGTAAAAAGAGAAAAAAAATCTCTTATTTTGGAAAAGTGGAGGCACCGAGTTTTAATCAAATGATAGCATGAAATTAGCGCAGTGGTCTTCAAGGGATTTAATACTTCATTCTGATAGATGAGCTGCTCATTTAGTACAAATATACTACAAAGAGATAGGAGAACTATATTAGGCATAATTTTTCTTGTGGAAAACTTTTCTTATTAAGACCAGCTTATTATGAAAACACAGTAAAATTATAAACTGTGCTTATATATTTCACAAACATAATTCGTTTTCACTAAATGAGTACAACCTTAGTTAAATAGTTTTCCCTCAGAAGCAAAATATAGATACCTTAATGGGCTGAATTTTGCCCAAACTTAAGGCTTGGGCTAAAATTCATGTATCATCAATGAAAAATTACAGCCATAGACCAAAATTTTTGCAACAAAAATCTTAACTTGACTCTCTTACTCAGTTAAGGTTGTTTGCTTGCTTGTTTACTTGTTTGTGTTTTGTTGCTCCCCCTCTCTCTGCTCATCCCTTATAATTTCTGATAATCTTTCTCAAGGGTGGAACTGTAAAACTAACTGCCTGGAGACAGAGATGAAGAGGATGTGGCCCTGCTTCCCATTTTCTCTGTCTTGCTTCATCTTTCAGATTTCTTAGGGACCCATTTTTAACAGTCACGGTCAGTTTTCCCTTTAGTCGATTTTCTTTCTCCTCCTCTGCTGTGAGAGGGAAAATGAAACTGTTAACTCAGAAGGAGGTGAACAAACTGAGCACATCTTCAGCATGTGGTTTTACCATTGCAGAACGTGAGATTAAGAGGGTGCACAAGAACCAGTTTAGCTGGACCCTGCTCTGTGCACCCGAACAGGCCTGCTGGAGTAAGCAGTCTGAATTTTGGACAACTAACATTTACAATTGCGTGACAATACATATCCAATATGAAATTTTAAATTAGCTGCTTGGTTGGATTTCTTGTATTACCTGTTTTAAAACAATACATATTACAGACAAATACAAGTCTGCAAAGGTGCTGGTTTCCAGACAATATTCTGCAACTAGCAGTTCAAACAGAAGAAATATACACAAATAATGTAAAGGTAATTAAAACAGTTTATTCTTCAGTAACTATGCCTGCATTCTGCAGAGTAGAACTGACTCATGTCCAATTTGTTTTGGTAAACTAATGCTTTTTTAGATAAAAACCCTCTTTTTGTATTATGGAACACTTGTATAAAAATATTATAATATAAAAAATCAGTCCTTTCACTCAATTTATTACTATTTGCCATGGTTTGATTCATGCAGTCCACAAATGAGAGGGAGTTTGCTGTGTCTTTCAACTGTAACTGAAGTCACAGAGTTGACTCTCTGCTAGTGATGTCTCCAGGATCATGTAGACAATAGCAATATCAATAGGCCTTTGGCAGAGAAAGATTATAATGTTCTAAGACTAAATTATGAAAGTTAACTATTTAGAAGGTCATGGGAGTCTCTAGGTTGGGACATAATTAAATCCTGACTTGTTCTCTGAGGAAGAGTTGCTGGCAAAGGATAAATCTAGGGCATTAAGCTTTAAACTACTTCAAGTTTTAAAAAGTTTGTTTTGTCAAAAAAGGTCACTTGCTGAATCTCATACTTGCATGAAATAAAAAAAAAAAAATTGGCACTGGCTTTGAAAATGAATGTTCTGGGGCCCATTTAAACCATTTTATAGGATTGGAGTCGCAAGGTCTTAGCAGCAGAGGGGCTACAGAGAGAAGATTCCAGAGGGCTCCCCCATGTCTAGTGAAACCAGTGCCCTCTGGTTCCAAGACACAGCTGGTGCTGGCCAAGGCCGAGCCCATCAGTGGTGGTGGTGCCTCTGGGATAACAGATTTAAGAAGTGGTGGGGGGAAACTGCTGCACAACAGCTGGAAAGAGGAGCGTGACTGTGTGAAAGAGCCCTGCAGCACAGAAGGAGTTGGAGGAGGTGCTCCAGGCACTGGGGCCGGGATTCCCCTGCAGCCCCAGGTGCCCACGGTGAGACAGCCGTGCCCCTGCAGCCCGTGAGTCCATGGGGGAGCAGAGATCCACCTGCAGCCGCTGGAGGAGGGCGATGCCAGGGCCGGTGGATACCCAGAGGAGGCTGTGATCCTGTGGGGACCCCCCCCTGGAGCAGGCTCCTGGCAGGAGCTGTGGGCTCACGGGGAGAGGAGCCCAGGCTGGAGCAGGTTTGGTGGCAGGACTTGTGACCCCGTGGGGGATCTGCGCTGGAGCGGTTCAGGGAGGACTGTCTCCCACGGGTGGGACCCCACGCTGGAGCAGGGAAGAGTGTGAGGAGTCCCCTCTCTGAGGAGGAAGGAGTGACAGGGACAATGTGTGATGAATTCACATGGCAGCCCCTATTCCCCATCCCATTGTGCTGCTGATGGGGAGGAAGTAGAGAAATAGGCAGTGAAATCGAGCCTGGGAAGAAGGGAAGGGTGAGAAATTGTTGGAAGTTGTTTTATTCCTTCTGATCCTACTTGGATTTGATTGATAATAAATTCAATTAATTTCCCCAAGTTGACTCTGTTTTGCCTGGGATCTTCTGATCAAACAGTTGAGTAATCTCTCCCTGTAACTGCTGAGTGATCTCTTCCTATCTTTATCTTAACTCAGGAGCCTTTTGTCACATTTTCTTTCCTCTTGTGGAGGGAACTGAAAGAGTGGCTTGAGTGCCCAGTCAGGATCAGTCCCTGACACCTATCAACGAAGCAGCTCTCATGGTCCTGGTAGGCAGTAACCGTGCAGGATGGACCTGAGAGGTCAACTCTGTGCCCTGCTTGAGTTTGCTGAGGAATCTGAACACAGCCATGCAAATGTTTCCCCTGCTACCCTCATGTCTACAGTGTAAGCAGACACTCATGGTTTCGTTTGCTGGTGGAGCTGCTCAGCTCTGGCAAATTTTAAGCTGTTTCCCCACTCTGTAGGCCAGGGAACAAATATGAGATATGAAATGTCTGGATTCATTGCTTGATAAATATTTAATTGCTTATTTAAAATGGAATAACTTTAGCAGTGATAAAGACCTTTCTCATCACGGGCAAAATAATTAACCGTGATGATTTAAGCTTATCTCGGTGACTTTGCTTTGGAACAAGAAAGCTGTGCTGACCCAAACAGATCCTGTACTCACCTGGCAAAGGCTGTTCATTTCTGTCTTTCACTCCATATTTTATGCACTATGTTATGTACAGGGGGCTTAAAGCGTGCTGAGAATGGACAGGTCTCCTTGCAGAGTTTCTGAGGCTTTCCAGAGTGGGCACCTCAGCTAAGCAATACTCTAGACATTTTAAAGAACTTTTGGTGAAAAGCTTGCGTTTAAATCAGACATGCAATGTAGATATTTTCATTGTTTTAATTTCTCTTACTTCTACAGAGTCTTGAAGTAAATAACTAAAAGGCATCGAATTTGAATTTTTCAATCTATTTGAATAGTCTTCTGAAGCAAATAAACATATTTGTTTGAAATATGTTGTTTTCCTGTCATTTCATTGCAACAGAAGTCCTATCCAGATATCCACTGAATGTGCATATGAGCATAGAAGTCTTCTCGTGGAAGGAGTAGAGTCTAATGCTTTAAGCTGCTACACTCAAAATGTAGAGCTGAAATGTACTGCTGGATCACTCCTGCTGCAGAATTAGCATAATTTGGGAATGTCATTTGCTAACCTTTTTATTTACGTTTTCCAAATTTCTTTTGCTTAGGCCATTTGCAGAGTGCTACTATTTCCCACTGTCCACAACCCGACCAGCTAGAACTAACTTCTTACTTTTCCTGATTCTGAGGGCTGCTGTTTCTGCATGCTAATTCATCACTACCTGTCCAATATATCAAAATGCATTTGCTAGTTTCTTCTAAAATTTACTGAGACTATTGAGCAACTTTCCATTAAATCAGTATTTATTGGGCTGATGCGCTGTAGATCCATCTGTCTGGAGTATGTGAGACAGCACAATTCAGAGGGATCTGATGCTGAAGCAGATATTTCAAGGTAGTTGCTCTTCCACTGTTAATGAAGACTTTAAAGTGACGATAGATATCAAAGGCTGAGTGGTGACTGTTTTATCAGATTCAAAATAGTACAGCTTTGCTTTCATATTTAAATAATCAGTTGGAATCACAAGGCTCCAGAAATAGGTAAAAAGATTCCAACTTCAAAGAGAACAGAACAAGCAAAATTTCAGATATCTTGAGAGTATATGCCAAATGAATCTATGCATATCGTTTTTTGCAATTATTTGCAGCTCTGTTGTTGATATGAGTCTGAAGCAAAGACTTAAAAAGTTCACTGAGGTCTAGGAATAAGAAACAGTATCTAATAATTACAGAAAACATTGTTCTGATGAGTTCCACCTGTATAATTCAGTTTCTATGTGTCTGTCTAGATGTATAGGTAAATCCATATGACGTAAATGGGTTCACACAGGGACTTTTCATTCATTCTGAGTGCTCTTTATGTTGCACAGACAGCTGAAGTGGATCAAAGCCAGCAAATGGTTCAGACAATCTCTAGCCATGTCCCAAGACCCTAGAAGAGGCCGAAGCACTGCCTCTGTTCCCCATCCTCATCATATATTGATGTAAAAAAAGGGGTATTGTAAGACATGGTATTGTAAGACTTAAAGCTGTAGAGAAAACCCAGCAAGGAATAGTTTAGTTGTTTCAAGCTCTACTACCAGTTTTGCATACACCTGACAATTATTGCAGCTTTTTGACACCACTGGTCTGGATGATGGCCGTGTCCTACTCTTGCAGTGTGATAACACGAGTCTGCAGGGTTCAGCCTTATATAAAGGAGGTTTGCAGAAAAAGAGACCAGATATGCTTAGCACGAACATTTTTAATAACAACTGGGTGAGAAACATCCAAAGATCATTTTCTTCTCACAAGGTTACTCTTCTAGTCAGTTCTTTCCTATCCCTTTCTTGCTCTTAATTCTCCTAACAGTAGCAACAGGAAAAGATAAAGGAGCATCAGCCCTGCTATCTTCATCCTTTGGGAAGTTTCGTGCTGTGTGAAGCTGACAACAGGAAAGATTTCATTTTCAACAGTAAGAGGAGTATCTGATAGTCCATCCTTCTGGTGGTGTTTAATTCTGAGAAGCTGAAAGTGATCCCACAACATACAAAAAGCAGATAAAAAACAAACAAACAAACAAACAAACAAAAACAAACAAAAAAACCAAAACATTTTTCTGCAACAACTTTTGTGTGGGAGAAGGAAAACCAAGCTTCAATTGCTTTCAAGATATTTTAGGTTTGATATTAAGGAAAAAGCTCCCTAATACTGATACTTTCACAGCTCGGGTTTAGATGGCTGACAGATTTTGTGAATTTTCTATCTTAGCAGAGTAATTAATTAAACTATTTCAGGACATTGGGATTTCTTTTTTCCTTGTTTTGTATAATAATATCTCAATCCTCTTTTTCTGCATTATTTTTAACTCCCTGCAAGAGGGGAAAAGTAAAAATGTTTCACATCAGATGTAAAAGTTTTAACCACAATGACTTTTGTGGAAAAAGTAAAATGTTTCCAGGCAGAAAACTAAAAAGGCACACATTAAAAATGGGCGACGATTTTTGAAATTTTCAAATAAAAAGACAAGCTGTTTTACGAGACGGAATTACCATCAATACTTCAGTAATCAGGGACAAGTGACACAAATAAGTAATTTTCTTATTTTTGCTGGGGTTTTTGTTTGTGTTAAAAAAAGGAAAACATCAAAGCTAAATTACTCCATGGAAACTGCACTTACTCATGCTCAAGGCATTTCGCATGATCTATTAAACACAAATATGTTTTAATTTGAACACTATTTTTATGTGCTATCCATATTTATAACATTGATTTAAGTATTTATAACAAGTCACATCACATTTCTTGGTATTTTCATTAGTATTTCTGTGAAATACTTAATGGTACTGACATTTAAAACAACGTTATCAGTATTAGAATTAATACTCGAATTAATACAGTAGTGGAAACTTTAAGAACGTCTTTATACTTACAATGACATTGTGTAGCAGTTTATTATAATTTTAATATTTATTTTAATTAGAAACCCATAACTTTATTATAACTACACCTTTATAATAATTATTAACATTATAAGAATTATAATTATAACTTTATTATAATTTTAATAGGAAACCCGTTATTGTGGGTTTGCTATCAGCTCATAAATGTACCATAAACAGGGAAGCTGTGTGTGTTGAAACATAAATCTTTTACCCTAGCTTGATGCTGTAATTCTTACTAGCAGTCTGATAAAAAATATGCCTGGAAACATTTTGGGGGCTTACAGAAAGGAGAGCCAAAATGTCCTACAAATCTAGTTTAGCTGTCACCAAAACCTTATCAAACCTCTTTCTTCATAGAAAGTTTCCTACATCTTTACACCCATATCTTAAACCCAGGAGGTTCCTCTGTTTTCTACCAGAAATTAGCATAATATAGTAATTTGTGGGGTTTTTCCTACGTCAGTCTTGATTTAACTTCACATCCAAATCCTATTTTAATCCTTCCAATGAACATGCCCTTTTTAATTGCACCCAACTTTTACCCAGAGTACATTCCAGCTATGATTTGAATAAAAACTCAAGAATATTGACAACTTTGAAAAGAATTGTGTGTTTTCCCCCATGAAGGCCTGCTCTTTATGCTGCAGATACTGTCTTTGATGGGTGATGCCACAGGGACAGTTTTGTTTTAACATAACATATTGCCTGTTAAAATAAATCTAAATGAACACAGAGGTCACACTGAGCTGGTCCCAAATGTCCCTATAGACATATGTACAGACAGGTGGTTAACGCAGCCTCCTGTCCAAAACAAGATC
This sequence comes from Melanocharis versteri, assembly GCA_013397845.1. Lineage (NCBI taxonomy): Eukaryota > Metazoa > Chordata > Aves > Passeriformes > Melanocharitidae > Melanocharis > Melanocharis versteri. The sequence goes on along the minus strand of VZTG01005248.1, from coordinate 3,578,537 downwards.
TGGAGGGATTTCTCCTTATTCCTGACAGATGGTCAGCTCTTCTCAGAGAACCTGAATATATTCGTTTAAAATATTTACGTGATTCTAAGATGGAACTATGGGTTCTTTGGGTGCAAAACCAAAATCCACCTTTCAAAGACAGTTTACTTGGGACTTTGAAATTAATTTCCTTTTTATGAAAAAACAAATACAAAGGTACTGAGAACTTGGGTTATTTAGGGATAAAACAGCAGAGATTATTTATATTGCATTATGCTCTCTTTCCTTTTTTTTTTTTTTTTTT
>VZTG01005248.1:3406260-3578234 GCA_013397845.1 Melanocharis versteri | reverse complement strand
TTTTTTTTTTTTTTTAAGACCTCTGGGGTACTGGGGTACATTTGCTCTCCTTCAAAGTCACTGCTGTTTGAGAACAGTGTTTGATTAGGGTATCTGTCCATTCCTGACAGAATGCAGAGGACACCTCTCTGGTGCAGCAGCACTGACCCAGGACAGGGAATCCCTCTGTGTCACCCGTGTTTCTCTGGCAGCAGTGCACACATAACTGCCCAGTGCTGTGTGATGCAGCCCTTCGTGGTCACTGCAGCAGCTCCTCATCCTTCACCTGCTCCCTTCATCAGGAACAGGCTCTGTGGGAGCAGCCCAAGGCTGCCTGTGCTGGTCAGCTCCGTGGAATGCAGCTGATATCAGTGCTATGACAGAAACCGTTTGCTTTAGGGTTCTGGTCAAGTTGCTCATATCGTTGGCCCCAAAATGACCATGGAAAATAACACCCAAAGCTTTACCTTTGTTTCTCCATGAACTGCTGAGCAACTGAAAGGAACCCAGAATATTGTTGCACCAGAATAACCCAGCAAATGAGTGATAAAAATGTCTATAAAGAGTATGGAGTATACGTGTAGTGATGCATTTCATTGTTGGGTTACAGACAATTCCCACAATGTGACAGACCTGTGGGTGATAATGGCAAGACTCATGCTGTGGCACTGTTTAAAATTATTACTGTATTTCCACCAAGATTATCTGCTTACACTGGTAGAGAGAGTAGGTACAAAAATGTCTAGGCTTAATATTCAGAGATTAAAAATGTGTTCCTTCACAGGCAAGAGTGGTAATCTGAGCCTTTGGGTCTTAAGTCCTGTATTCTGCTATAGAAATGTCTTTTAAAGCCTATTCTAAACCCACCAAAACTTAAAGCTGGTTTGCAAAGAAATTTTGCTTCGTCATCTTCTGCACAATGATGGCTTAGTGTCCTTATAAATATAGAGGCTCTGTTAAACTGAGTGAAGCAGACCAAGTTTGTCTTTACAGAAAAACATGTGTCTGAGAAACAGCTGTGACATTTTTTAATCAATGGAGGTTTTAAAGTGAATTTCAGCACATGGCTGCAGCAAACATATGGACCAGAAGATGATTAATATATGTACACAGAAACTCCCAAGAAATCTCTATTGTTTTGATAGATGAAAATCACTCCCAGTAAGCACCAGGCTCTACTCTGGGCTAAAATAATAATAAAAAAAATTACTTTGCATGAATAAAGTGTGTTAGTCTGGAGAAGTTTAGCCCTTGCTTGAAAGGTGCTGTTGGTGACTACGATAAAAGTCTAAAACATTTCTAATGATGTTTGATGTTTCCCAAGGGAGTAAACCCCACATAACTCTTCTCCTAGCAATAGTTTAAACTTTTGATATTTGCAGATTACTACTCAAATGTGCGAACAGTGATTCTGCCCTCATATTCCTATTAATTTAATAGAGGAATTATTAACTGTGGTCCACAGCAGGATTCCTTACATATTTCTCTCTGCAGCACCAAGCAGAAGTGGAATTTTCATTTAGTGTGGAATTTTCTGTGCCCCTGTGTCTCTCTGGGTGGTAACATAAAGTACAAGCTACAAGTAGCTTATCTCAGGAGCTCATTGTTTTTTTTCCTTTATGTTCTTTTCAGTGGAAACACTGGTCTTCATGCCATTAGTATTGCATTAGATAGCTCTTTAAAAATAGATCTCTTAATGTTTCATGATGGAAGAAACAATAGTAATTAAAACTGGAGCAAATTAAATGATTGTGTCTTTAGTGTCAGAAGTCACTTTCAGAATTTTAGATTTAGTCAGCTGATATATACAGGGACACTGAGAGTAGATAGCCTCTTTAGACACCCACGTTAGGTTGTTCTCTATAGGTACAATTTATTTACCTTTTTATGATGTTTGATGTCACATCTGATGTTTTCTTCAAAACTGATTTAACGGAAAGGTGATAATGTAAACATGTCAAAATACATCACAGGAGGATATGTATATTTGTTATTGTTGTGACACAACATCTGCTCCCCCTCATGTGCTTTGTATGAGAATTTTATAATAATGAAAAGTTGCAAAATTTGAAGAAAAGATAAAGCAATAAAACATGCAAAGCTTACTGCAACAGCACATACCAAGAAGAGATGGATTTTTTTTGTTTGGCCTTATCTCTGCTTATGGCAATCTCTTCAGTGTTTACAGCCTTAATAACAGCAGAACGGAATCTGTGACTATCATTCTGCTAAGGTGTGAGTGTGTTAACATGGGAGTGCCTTTTTTCAGCCAAATCCACACCTTAGTGCCTGGTGGAAGGGAGCCAGCCTGTTTGCTTGCCTTTCTTGTTTTAAAGGACTGAAATATTCTCCCACACTTTGCTCTAAGATGCGCCATGTGTGCTGTATTACAGACCTGAGCTTTTCAGATGTGTGCTGATGTTCATTGAGGCATTATGTTGTATGTTCTCAGTTGCAACAATCTTTTGTACATGGCCCATTCAAGATATTCATGATTCTTTTCCAAAAGTGGAGCAACATTTCTCTTCATTTAATTTAGACAGAAGGAATTTTAAAGCTTCTGAAAATCAGATATGAATAATTTCAACCTGGAAAGTCAAAATGAATGTTCACTGTTAAAATTCATCTGATTATTAGGGACACAAATGGTTGAATACATTTGCATTTTTTCAGCTTCTGTGATAGAAGTTGTGTGTGTTTACTTAGGATCTCCTCTGTGTATTACTACACCAAATAAATAGCAGAGTAAATAGACCTGAGACAAAGTTAACTGAGAATGAGTGATCATTATATAAAATATTATGGAAAATTGCACTAGAAATCTCTTACAGTTAACTAGCTGATATTATATATTTAATGCACAGTTTAAAGTGACTGCAATACAATATAGAATATTAAAAGAAAGCTTCCATTTATGAAAATGAAGCTGTAAACGAAATGCAAATCAGGCTGATAGCAATTGATTGTTGCTGGATTGCTACTATGTGCTTAGATTTCAAACTTGTTATTGTTTCTCATTTGTAGCTCTGAAATAAAATGCAGAATGTTTAAAGAAAAGTAATATATATTCAATAATATCTCAGTTTGATACCCTCTATATCATGTATCCTCAATATATCGTTATTAGTGACCAAAGGTCCCTTTCAACACAGGCTCACTGGTTTATCAAGTGAATTTGGCATTTTGAGGTCTCATTGTAAGGTACATATTAACAGTACAAAGAAGGAGCTGCACATTCTGCAGGATCTTGGAAAACATAAAACAGTGCTCTTGGCTTTTATCTTTGGATGAAATAGTCTCCTTGGCAGCAGATGACAGAGCAGGGAGCAGGGCTCAGCGTTCCCCATAGTGAACCTGCATTCTCCAGATGTGCCCTGTTGTAGGGAATGTCTGAGTGCTGGAGATTTCCAAGCCCAGCAGTCCGAGTCCAGCAGGGCAGTCTGCTTGCAAAACAGGCACTTTCAAACGTGTGGCAATGGTAAACCTGAGTAAATCAAGTGCACATATATGGATCATATATATATATTGGATATATGCTGTCTGGTCCAGATAATTGTGCTTAAAATCTTTCCTTATTACACACATCTTTCCTTGAGAGCAGACTGTTTGTTTATGTGGGTTTTTTAAATCAGCGTTCTAAAATATATTTAAGTAGGATGCAGATATGTTAAAGTATTTTAGATCCAAATACTGAGTAAATAAATAATTTATGCCCACTAACCTTTTTAAAGAAATCAGTTACCTGTGTAACTTGATAGGTGAGCAGTTTTCCTGTATTAAAGCTGCTTTGCTAGCTAAAGTCTTCTGAGAGAGAATATTACTTTACCAAGTCACCTTCTAAAAGGTTTAATTAAATTTTTACATCTAAATTTATAAATCATTAATCATAGTCTTAGAATGGAGAATTACAGGTTGGAAGGGACCAAAGGTCTAAAGGTCATCTAGTCCAAATCTCTTGCAGTGATCAGGGACATCTTCAACTAGATCAAGTTTCTCAAAGCTCCATCTAACATGATCTTGAATGTTTCCAAGGATGAGGTATCTACAGTCCCTCTGAGCAACTTCTTCCGTTGTTCCTCCATACACATCGTAAAAAAATTTTTCCTTATAGCTTATCTAAATCTACCCTCTTTTAGTTTAAAACATTACTCCTTGTTCCGCCACAACAGGCCCTAATAAAAAGTTTGTCCCCATCTTTTTTATAGGTGCCCTTTATGTAGTGGAGGGCTGCAATGAGGTCTTCAGGGTGAACAGCCCCAACCCTCTCAGTCTTTCTTCAGAGCAGAGGTGCTTCAGTCCTCTGACCATCTCTGTGGCCCTCTGGACTCGCTCCAAAAGGTCCATGTACTTCCCATGCTGGGGACCCCAGAGCTGGCTGCAGCACTGCAGGTGGGGTGTCAGCAGAGCAGAGGGACAGAATCCCTTCCCTTGCCCTGCTGGCCACGCTGCTTTGGATGCAGCCCAGGACACAGTTGGCTTTCTGTGCTGCAAGTGCACATTGCCAGGTCATGTCCAGCCTCTCATCTACCAGCACCCCCAAGTTCTTCTCAGCGGGGCTGTTCTCAGTCCCTTCATCCCCCAGCCTGTATAGATTGATAATTCTTGCATGTAAAACTGCTCCCTGTAATTGTAAAATGTTGATGCTCTAAAGTATTTATTATCAGATACTATTAATTTTTTGTAAATTTCTCTGATTGTTTAAGGAGAGCTGAACATCCTTACTTTGATCTTAAAGATGAATTGAAAAGTAATCAAATTTTTTTTTTAAAGTGCAAGAAATTTGTCATCACTGATCACAAGATAGCAAGTCTAGATTTAAAAAAATTTCTTCTGCAACTGCAGTCCACAAGATGGCAATCTTGGACTGAAATTGTCTCCACAAATTATTCTGCTGGTAGTTTTGCTGCAGTTTCCAACTTTGGGAGCATGTTTGAAGCCTGTTGTGCTGTGCTCATGTCTGGGGCTGCACTGCAAGCGACCCTAAGGCATGTTCTGATGAGCCCCAGTACCCTCAAAACTGGCAGCTCCAGTAGTGCAGAAACACATTCCTTTGGTCTAACCAGTTTCAGTGTTATCCACTTTCATTCAGGCAGCTAGTTTTGAAACAATCTTTTTAAAAGTATAGAGGCTGCTTAGAAGTAGGAAGACCTCTTAATGGCTTCTGTATTTTTAATTCAAACAAAAACCTCAAACATAACCACATATTGCACATTATCTGCTCAGTATCCATGTTACCCTACCTTGTTCCCACCAGAGCGTTCAAAGCTCTGATAATCTTTTGGAAAATATTGACCTAATACGTGATCTTCAGCATTAAAAAGCCACCACAGTTGCAGATTCTCAGCTTTGAGAACTCATCTGGCTCCACTGAATTCAGTGTTACCATCGTGGTGTACACGCACCCCGGAAGGAGTTGCTCATCTCTCTCCTGGTGTACTCCAAGATTTGAAGGCATTATGTTAATTCAAAATTGTCTGTTTAGCAGGGTGTACTTGGTAGCGTAGTCCTAGGACATAAATCATCTTTCCTGTGAATGGTTTCAGAAAACGGCAGCAGGAGGCCCTGAGAAGGTGTTTGGAGGATGACATGCAAAGCATGAGTTTCACAGCCATGAATCAGCCCTGGAATTCTGGTTGTCTAGTCTGTTCCTCCAGCTTCAAATATTATTTCAAAACCTGGACAATGACAAACCCTCATTTGCTAGTTGTAGTGGAAAAAGATCACAACTAATTTTGTAATTTGTCTGTATTCATTCAATGAGCAAGCTGCACCTACTCATTACTATTCAGGGCATCTCATCTTTCCAAGGCTTGAATTTGGGATGTGGAAATGTCCAAATTCAAGAATTAAATATGAAAGGGAAATTATCTAAAAGAAAGCCAACAAAAACAAGATTAACAGTTTTATCTTTCCTTGCATTAGATTTTATTTATATTTTCTGAGTTACTGAAGGCTTCTGAGCATCAAAAAGAAATTCTATTACCTTTCTTTAGAGCATAAAGTGGACAAAGACCATTGTGACTTCTCTGTGACTGGGCTTAGTTAAAAGAATAAAGATTGGTGGAAAGGAAATAAAGAAATCCAGATTGTTCTTCCACGTCCTTCAGCAAAGAGGACAAAAGCTAAGGCAGCCACAGAGAACAGTATAGGCTGAAGCCATGGTTTGATCCTATGCTCAACCTCAGTGCAAACAGCCAAGAGCTCTTCTGGGCAGCTGTAGGCTTGGCACTGCCAGAAAAAGGAGGTGCTGGCAGACTGGCAGGAGTGGGTGCTGTCACAGGGTGACAGGACAGTGCCATCAGCCTGACATGCTTTCCTAGTTTCTCCATTTTTTCATGTTTTGATCTACATGAGTCTTCCTCAGAGAGATGGGACAGAAGTGCCTTAACTCGTACCACTTTTTGATATCAAATTTCAAACTTGAAACTTCAAATTCCTCAAGATTCTTCTTTTTTCCCCCCACAAATTTCCTTCTGCTTTCCAAATTTGACAAAGGAACTTAAAACAAAACTGAATCTTCAATACTTCTTCCCACAAATCAAAACCTTTACATTTATCACTGTCATGTATTTATGGCTATCTGGATAGTTTCCACTTGGTATAATTTGGTTATTACTATTCCAATTGAAATAAATTTTGGAGATATTAAGATTTTATGAGACATTATACAAAGTAAATTAATAAATATATCTTACCTTTATTCATCACCTGCAATATTTTTTGGTTAGGAATGTATAAGAAAAATCATATTCTTCACATTTCAGCTAGTATTTCTGGGAAAAAAAAAGGGGGCTTACCAGAATGTAATTTTACTGAATTATAGTGTCTTCCACTGACAGAGTTGATTGTGAGATAAATTTAGAATAGGCTACAATAATTTTCCCTTAATATTTCAATCTGATTAAAGAAAGGTCTGATTCAGAAATGCTAATAGAAAGATTAGACTTGATCCCCACAACTGTGTATAAAGTTCATGAAAAAGGCAATCTAAACACCGAGAAAACCTACCCATATAATTTCTTTTTTTATCTCTAATGCCAGCAAAACAACACACCTACATAACAGTGTAGAAAGGTGATAGAAAAATTAGAGGTCTCATCTATGTTTTGTGATATAATGGGGAGTTTTTCAATTGCTTTTAATAAGAGAGACATAAGGTCTTGAGAATGTAAACAGTCAAGAGTTATTTATGTTAACTGCTTTTATTCTTAAAAAGCCCCAGCAGGAGCTCTTTTTTAGTCCAAACTGCCTGAAGAAACATTATAGTGTGTATAGAGGAGCAGAGTTTCTTCTCTTCTTTTACCATTTCTTACAATCTTGCATACACTGCTGGCTTATATTTCTACATTTAAAGCTCTATTATATGCAGAATAATTAAAATGAGACTGTTTCTCTGCAGTAAACACATGCACGATCAATATTATCTTTTTATTTATTGCATACACTAAGAAGTACACGAAAAATTATGCTTAAAATAAAAGCAAATTAAAAGAGAAATCACTTCAGAGGGCATGAAACTGTTTGGATTTGTAGGTTATCACAGGGAAATGATTACAAAAAGTATTAAAATTAAAAAACTGTTTTCTAAAATTAATTAATGTGTAAAAAACCCATTGTGTTGTAAACTGAGATTTGTATACAACACCATGGAAAGCATTTTTTCTTCTGAACCCAAACTATAATACCACTTTGTTTTACTTTGGGGGAAATGCAGAGTTAGGTGCAGTTGGATGTTCCCCCTGCACTGCTGCTCCAAAGTGTCCCTTGGCAGTTCTTCCATACTGGGCCTTGGTTCCCGCTGTTAAACTGTGGGAGGTTTCTCTAGACAAGGAGGAAGGAGGGAAAGAGGAACATTTAGTAAAAGATTCTTTTTTCTTTTGAAGTTGGGGCAAGAGTTTGGCACACAGGGACCTTGTGCGTGTGCCATTTTGCTGGGAAGCTGCTCACCCACGATGGTGGCAGCCACGGCAGCACGTGCACCTTGAGGGGCTGTGGTGCTTCTGGTGTTCTAACTTTTCTGACATTTTCCTTATCCTGCAGAGGTGAACCACCCCTGTGGGAAGAGTTGCCTTACTCCCACACAGGTGTGGGATTCTGGCTTCCTACTATATGCGAAAACTGGAGAGTGTAAATGTGACCTGTTCACCGTTTGCAAACAGCGCAGCAGCTCGCTTTCAGGACCATGGCTGCGTGAGGATCTGGTGACAGGATCCCATCAGACAGGGAGGATGGAAGCTGGCGCTCCTTTTGCTCCCAAGCAGGGTGGGAGCTGATCCTGGGCCGCGAGCTCTCGGCACACTGGAGACCCCCCGACCGCAGGTGCTGGCTCATGCCAATGCATGAGTCTGTCCCACGGGGCAGGTGCTCCTCGGTCTTGAGAAGTGACTACAGTTGGTCAGTCATGCGGCCCCTCTTCCCTCCTCTATGTCAGAATTTTATCGACCTCCTGTCATTGGCACTGCTCTTCCTTCAAATAGCAGCTCAGGCTCATTAGCGGGGCAGCTTGTTCTGCTCCTGCCCTGACTGTGGCTGCTTTCTGAGGAAGTTACAAACTATTGACGAGATAGGTCTCATGAAGATTTATTCCTTGTCAAAAATAGAGGTCATGAATACTCTTTCCAATTAAATTTCTTTTCTCTTGTCCAAAAGGCTTCTTGCCAACTTCCAGTATCATATTTAGTTAAGTAATCTGCGAGGATTTGTTATATTATTTACACTGGCATAAATTATATTACTTTCACACAAATTTGGCTATTCATCTGTTGCTGAGGTTTTCCACTGAGTTACAAGGCATGGAGAACTGCATGCTGGCTTAGAGTGAGGGTCTCTGGCTTTCCAAAACAGAGTCTGTCACTACAATCACCCTGAAAGGACAAGGGTTGATTAGTTTTCTCTGAGGCAATAGCTCATAACATAATGATGAAGTCTAAAAGGTAGAAAAATATAATTTGAGCTTTTATCTGGGGCTTTTGGGAATCTTAGTGGTCCCTCCTGCCTCTGAACACTAACACTTGGCTCGTTTTTAAAGCACCTCACCCTGATCAATCCAAAACCCTGCTTCAGTTTCTTCATTTGTGAAATGGGACTAACAGCTGCATTGCCAGCCTCAAAAACTGCAATATGATGAACAGCATTCCAGAGCATTACTAGTTTGTTTTTAGTGTTCAGGGGTTTTGTGGGGACTCTTGTAGGTTTGGTTTTGTTTTCTTTTCTACTTGTTGTATAAATTTTTTATGTCATAAAATATTAGAGACATATTTTTTTGCTTTTTGCTGTAGTTAGAACCTTCCTTGAAAATAAGAAATCAAGACTGGATATTTTTATATATTCACAATATTTACTAGTAAGGTGCTGAAAAAAAATCCAGCAATTATAGGAAGAAGATAGTTTGCAAATTATCTGAGAACTAGCCTGCAAGAATCAATTAATCCTTATTTACAGACAAATTTGCAAGGTGCCAATCATGAGAGTTTTAGTTTGACTCCCTCCCAAATAATCTAAATTGTACCATTTACATATAATATGGGTATACTTACTTTCGTAGTTTTAATATTTTAGGCATCCTAGAGTCGAGTGAAAAGTAAATTTCTCCTGAGCATGTAGAGACTGCTGTGGCAGAAGACACTCAACTGGTTTCAATTACATAATTCTGTTGCCTTCAGCAGAGCTTTTAGATTGATTCTTGTTTGGGATCTGGCCCAAAATGAAGAGGACTCATCCCAAACTAATCCGCTCTTTCAGATATTCTGTTTCTGAGATCTTCACTTTCCCCAGTGAAGGTCAGGGCAGTAGGAAGTAAAACACTGTCATGATTAATATTCCCCACATCTGTCTGGAGCAGAATGCCTGGTGCAGAAAGCCAGCTGACCAGAGGGCATTGTTAAAGAAGGTGATGCATTCCTGTAGCTGAAAGCACAAAGACTATAGTGGGCAGACTTCCGTAAAGAGTAAGGTTCAGGTCTCAGTCTGGCAAATTGTTACCATTGCACCTTATTCAAAGATAGAGGGCAATTGGTTTGAAGTAGAGGTTTTTTTTCAGTCACAATGAGATGTTTCTTTGTTTCAGCACTGAAAATAATAAAAAAGCACAACATGAGTTGGCTTAGTAAAATAATTAAAATTTCTGATTTTATAATTTTTGGTCCCTAGAAAAGCTTTAGAATGGTAAGATTTTCAGCATTGGGAGGTAATATTGGTGTGTTAGTAGTTAGTAGTTTCACAGTTATGTTAGGAAAATGACCTGCAAAAATTATGTTCTATATTTATGTGGCTTATTAAAAATGTTGCATGAGAGTTAGTATAAGTTTGCATGCTTTATCTGTGATTCAATACCACAGGAAACATTCAGGAAACATTTTTTTCAGCACCTTTTTCAGCACCTTTCAGCACCTTGAAATGCCAAGACTCCACAGTGCAAAGAAAGTATCACTGTTTTTTTCTTGTGAAGGTTGCCTTAATGTCAGTCTGTGTACTGCTGAGCACTCCCCTACGTGTGAACACCTCATCATATGTTGAGAAACAAGTCACCAAGTCACCTGTCAGATGTTTCCTTTGAACTTATTCCTTTCAGTGAAGTTTTTGATGAGAAATAAAAGAATCATTCTCGGTTTTCTCATTTAATGAAGAAAATATTAAATATTTAAAGTAGACTATAAAATGCTCTAAACAGACACAAAATTAGAAGGTGAACTTATTCAGTATTAACTTTTCTAATTTCGTATTTTCTATGTTCCTATTTCATGGGCTAGCTAGTTTATTATCTAGATCAAAATGTCAGAGTTCCTGAAGAATAGAGAGTTTCTAGTTCACACGAATGGCAGTTATTTTGCATTTAAACATCAGTTATAAAGGGAAATCTGACCTACGATATGTGGAAAATAGCTGAATTGTAGCTCACTTGCTGCTTCTTTTCTTTGTTGTCTGAGTGGGGGAAAGTTTAAATCTGCTACAGACAATGAAGCATTTTTGTAGGAAAGAATGTGTACTGAAAAGTAATCTTTTCCCAACTAAAGTCACTGCTGTTAAGGTCAGTGCATAAAACACATTAATAACATCTTGATTTGTTCTTCTCCCGGAATCTCAAAGCAGAATCATTATGTTTTGAGAACAAGAACAGAGAGAGTCTCTGGTGTAAGACAGTGCTTTTGCACACTGGAGGTTGGTGACAGCAGGCTGTTATGGGTTTCCTAAAGAATAATGGCTTGTGTTACCATTAGACTGAGAGAGGGTAGGACCAGTGTTACAGTGCTCCATCACTGACAAACCTTGAGCATTAAATGTCGTCAGTGACAGCCCTCACTCCTCCATTCCCTCCTGCACTACCAGAAGGAAAAGGTAGAAGAAAGAGCCTTAGCCTCAATGCATTTAAGTCGTGAAGAATGACAGGAGCTCGGTCGCCTCCCTGGAATCTTTGGGTACAAAGTAGAATGCAATGTAAATTATAGGACTCAAGATACCAACAAATATCAGTTGTGACGATAGTGAGCAAATGGTCTTTAATTAAATACATGGGAAAACAAAATGTGTATTTAAGAATGTTCCTCTGAGATCCTGTTTCTTCACATTCCAATTGTTTGAGTGGCTGCTGCTGGAGGAGTGCTCCCCATTTTATGTTCACCGTAAAGAAAAAAACAAAAGAAGCATCACTGAAATTCAGTAAATAGTTGTTTAAAGGTTTACTGAAGCTGAAAGAAAATAATTTTTATTTCTTTAATGGTTGGGCACATATATTAATGAGTTCGAGCATGTTAAGGGTCATTTGGAAATGTAAAGCACCAGCAATAATTTCAGGAAGTACTTCTAGCTGTAATTTATAACGATGCTGTTAACCTGAGATTTCAGCCCCTAAGCTTACCAGAGCTATTTATATGTTTACTTACCCCAAGGTACTAGCCGTGAAAATCCTTGAAAAAGCACCATCATTAGCACCCAATTAAAGAGAAAACTTATGCTAATAAAGCCAGGAGTTGCTTTTTAATGCTATGAAAAAGAAAAAAATATTTAATGACTGTGTTTCTGGAAACCTTTTGATGTTCATGATAATTAGTTCAGTCTAGCTACTAAATGAAGGGCAGTTAAAGCATTATACAGACATTTGAAGGTTGCTATATTCAGAGAAGACCTTTTGCAATCCTTTGACAATGAATGGCATCTTATATTATATACAGATTTAGTCAAAAAATGTCAGCAGTGGAAAACCACCTCAAGGATTCTGTTTGGGTTTTTGGAGGCTTTGTGCAAATCTTAGATGAGGAAAATAAATGAAAATATTTGAAGAGGCAGCTGTATAGCTGCAGAAAGTTATAGTTCCTACATCTGCAGAAAGTTATAATCCCTACATTCAAAATCCTTGTTATTATCAGTGCAGTCCACTGAAGAATCCATAGTATATCAGTCTTGAATATATTTAATTTCAACTACAATCAATTTCTGAACCATTCTGATACTGTGCAAATACCTCTCTCAGCTAAATGACTTCAAGTGTCTGGTGCTAGTTTCAGAGTGCAAACAAATACACATTTTTGAATAGTCTATATTAGCTTCTGATCTTCTCTCAGAGTGGTTCAAAGGGGCAAAATACCTCATTTTCCAAGTACCTAAGAGTTTGCTGTGCAGAGGTGATCTGATGGAGTACAAAGAAACCATATTGACGCAGTATGGTACTCTGCAGTCCCTGGATAGTCTTACAATCCAGAGGATGGGCTGGCACCAAATGGTGCAAATTAGGGCCAAAATTGCTTTACATTGTATTACTTTTTTCATGTCCCTGTGGCAGCATTGCTCAAGGAGGCTTGCAGAGATCTAAAGCCATTCTGGTCCTGCCTTCTTCAGTGAAGGCCAGGGACAACTTTGGCCATCTGCTGTACATCTAACTCACCTTTCACCTGGTATACCTATAGACAACAGATGTAAATATAAATAATGAGGGATTTTTTATTTTTAGTATATAAAAAGATGATAAAAATTGAGGATTTTCTTCGGGTTGAGTAAGAGGGCATTGCTCTCCCTTATCTGTGTCTATTAACAACACAGTCAGCAACTATTTTGTATTTTGTCTTTTGTCTCTCCTCTCCTCTCCTCTCCGTTAAAATTCATTTAAATGTATTTCCATTTTCATTTTTTTCTTGTAACTTTTTTTGTCTTCAACTTACTATGTTAATTCCTCACGAGAACATCTGAAGCGAAACATTCACTGAACTCAGAGCTGCTGAAGAATGCATGGTATGCATGGGCTCACTAAAGATACATCTTAACCCCTACAGACCAGATCCTTCAGGATCTACTCAATACAGCTCCTAAAAACATATAAATCTGTATGGCCTAAAGTATAAAATGGTGTAAATACCATCACTACTGCAAGCCATTTGGCTATTACGGTAAGGAAAGCTGCAAGAGTTTTGATTGTACATTGATTAGAATACACCATGGTGTATTTTTGATCTCAGACATTACACTGAGCTAAAACATGCTGCTGACCTTGTAGTGAGCTGTTCTGTACCGATCACCATCCCCAGTCCCCATTCCCCATCCCTGGTGCTGCTCAAGGGCTAGGGTGTTGTTTTCATCTTTGTTTCTCACTTCCAAATCTATTTCAATTGTCAATAAATTAAATTAGTTTTCTCCGAGGTCTATTTTCCCCATGAGAGTAACTGCTAAGTGACCTCCCTGTATTTATCTTGTCCTGTGAGTATTCTCCTCCTATTGCTCCCCATCTTGTTGAGGAGGGGCAGTGAGAGAGCAGTGGGAGTGCAGCTGGGTGGGCAGCGAGCAGCAGATGGACGAGGTCAGCCCACCGCAGAAACACGGCAGCGGCTGCCAAGTGCTGCAGGTGCAGGAGTGGTGGATTCACACAGATTCACTCCGATCAGGGCTGCCTGTTGTCTGCCACATGGAGGAATGATTCCGTGATTGTGCTTCTATGTGAGTATGGAGACAGCTGTTATGTAAGTCAGTGCTGAATCAGGGATATTCTCCTGTCCCGTGGGGCAGTGCTGTGTTGACAAACATACTATGCTTGGATAGGCATTACATGATTATCAGCACCGTGGTGGAGCACAAGCCTGGGAAGTAGTCCTGTGCTTGATGTGCTAGATTAGCTTCCTGACATAAAAGAATGTTGCAAATTATACTGCCTTTTTTGGATAGGGTTGATCAGTCTTGAGGCTGAGGCACAGAAGTTTACATATTATCCAGAAATGGATCAATCTTCTGGGTCAAAATTTTACAACTAAACCTCAAATAGAGAGTCAGACTGACTGAACATAAAGTGGAGACCAAAATACGAGACTTAGATTTCCTCTCCATGATACAGTAATACCGAACATAAGCAGCAGTACACTACTGCACATCACAGTAATCAATTCTGCACAGTCAATTTTGAAGAGAAGGGGTCCCTACACATTTCTGCAGTCTTTTCTACAGTCCTGCATACGCAACTCAGAGGTGATTTCATCTACAATGTCAAAACAGTTGGTTTTGCTGTCAAAGATTCCTGTTTGCATTAATGTGATATGCTGCTTGTCCGTGAATAACCCTTCACAGGCAGCTAAAGCTTTTTAGGTATTTACCAGGATAACTTAGTGAATTTTCTTCAGATACAGGTTTTTTAAGACATTTTCCAATCCTTGGCATCTCGGTGATATTTTTCCAGATGGAATTCAATACAGTTCTGGTATGTTCCTCATCACACTGACATCCTTATTTAGGGACGTATTTCTCAGGGTCCCTAGAAATTAATTCAATAGTATAAATAAATAAATAAATTTAACATCTTACTAGATATTAATAAAATATTGCAAAATTGCATCAATTTTATTGATATGGGTTCAACTTTTCTTCTGTTCATGTTACAAAAGCCATCGGCCATACTGCTAGAGAAGAGTATGTCCCTTGTCATTTTAAGAGCCCAATTGCATTGCGAGTGCAGAGACATTTGGCTTAGGTAAGACTTGTGGCAGTGTAGAAGAGGGGATCCTGGGACCCAGAAGGAGTGGTGTAGCTGCATTATTCTGTAGCTCAGTCACGTAAGGGGATATGAGTATCAATTAGTCAGATGAAGCACTGACCAGAAGTTTTTTTACTGCTTCCAGACCTGGGCTGTTTTATTTGCATGTCCCCTCACTGAAATGTGGCAGTCACTGCAAAAACAGAGAGCTTTGTGTTGGGCTCTGATATGCTGTGGAGTCCTGCATATTTCAAAGTCGTCAAGGTCATGTGTGTGCAGTCCAGAACTGAAAGAAATGCAGTTGCACATGTGTATTAATAAAGAATGCAATATTTTTCTCTATTGTAGCTGATTATTAAGTTAAGTTTGAGATCTTCCCCTCTGTTGTTCAATTATGTTGAAAACATTAATATTAATTACCAAACATTTGTATAAAACATTAGACTTCCTTATCTAAATATGTTTTGGTTTGGGTTTTTTTCTTATTTTTTTAGTTATGAGATGGTTGACGTGATGCTAATAACACCAAGGTCGTGGGTTTGATACTCATATGGGCCATTCACCTAAGAGTTGAACTTGATCATCTTTGTGAGTCCCTTCCAACGCAGAATATTCTGTGATTGTGTGATCTTAACAACAAATCTACAGTACATTGCTAATGTCTATTGGAATTAAAAAATAGAAAGCAGAAAAATGTAGCATGGGCATGGGTGAATGTATTTCAGTAAAAAAAAAGTGAAAAATAAATACTTGAAGTGCACGCTCAGAACACAAGATTGTGTAGAAAATTTAGGCTGGAGATTGCAGAAACTGTATGAATCACTAAATGAAAAAGATATTAAGAATGTAGGAAGGCCTTTAAACTGGAATTTCAAAGGCAAAAAAGAAAATAGAGATGATATAAAAAGGGTGAAAATAACTAGAAAGGACAAAAATGTAGAAATGGAAGAACAGAGAAAAAAAGCACAATTGGATTTGGCAAAATGAGCAGGAATGGTGAGAGAGAACATGGACAATGGCAATAACAAGAAAATGGGTAAGGAATAAATTGGTTTTATTTGATGATAAATCTGTTTCTTAATTTCTGAGTCCTTTTGGTACATTGTTATGTGTTAGGCTGTATTGAAATGGCTTAGCTGACTGAATATTCAGCAAAGACATGCATTGGGATTACTTCATCTTGATAGCTGATACAAGCTGCACGTGTGTAGCAAACACGGCAATCAACTAATCACCAAATTATATCAGACATATTTAATTCAGTTAAGAACATGGCATGTACTGGATTGTTTTCCTGGGGTTCGTCCTGTGTTTCATGGACTTTTAATGCACATGAATTCCCCTCACAAATTCCACTCATGAAGGCATTGAAGAACTATTTTAAGCTTAGTAAAAATCTCTCTCTTATGTCAAGGAGACATGTATTCACTAAGAACTAATTACTAAAAACATTTACACTTTTGATTACCCCTTTAAAATATAACAATATTGAAAACCCTTTTATGTATAATGTATTTTCAGTAAAAAAAAGGATGTTAGAAAGCAGAGACAGCAGAATATGAGGCCTTTCCTATTTCACCCATCTTGAATGGTGGATCTAGGCATGGCAGTGACTAAGTGTCATAGGACAGCTCCTCGGTTTGCTGCGCCAGGCAGGATGCAATTTCAGATGAGAATGTAAGAGGAAAGTTTATGAAACAGCATTAATGAAACTCAGCCCAATTTTAAATCTCTACTTTTCAGTTCTGAAGCAGTATCTGAATATAAATGCAAAGAATCGTCTTCCTTTCCCCTGCCTGACATGAGTAAATTGCCAAGCGCATTTTACAAGAATAAAATAAACGAGATTTTTCAATGTACATGAATAATTCTGAGCAAGCCTGCAAAAATCCAGATGCCTTTCTTGCTCTAAGCAAGTTTTGAAGGCCAAGCTAGGCTACCTGTCTGCTCATTAAACAGTTATTTTCCTGATCCCTTGGAAAGAACTATCACTTTATATGAATTCACTCTAGCGTAGTCAGAAAGGAATGACTCTCACCACAATCTTGTAAGAGCAGGGTCTTGAAATTTCACTACCTGAATGGACTAAGCAGAGGGGTGATGTGACATGCACACACATGAATGCCTTCCCCTGATCCCAAAGAAATCTATCATGTGGATGTTTCGTGTTGTAGGTCTGCCCTCAATACAAGAGCTGATATTTCTGGCTCTTCAGAAACATTCTCTGTAACAACCTTTTGTTATTTTCATGTTTCTTGCATTGAGTTTGTTCACTCTGGAGGTTTAAGAGCCTTCAGATCTTATATTTGCATTGTATAGATGCTCTGTACATCTTTTTTCAATACTTTTACATCTGCAGACCTTCTCTCGTAAGGATAGTCTGACTTGCCATTTTGTCATTAATGGTTCCTCTTCTCATAACTCAGAGAAATATATTTTTGAACTGTAAGCCTACTGCACAAATACAATATAAAGACTCTACATGGGACAAAAACAATAACTAAATAAGAAAAACCCAAGTTAAACTTTTAAACTCTCAAATTAAAAATGTTGTTCTTAGAAAAACAGAACTGGCTACCTACCTACCTCTTTATTTAGAGAAACAAAAAACTTTGAATGCTTCTAGAGTTAAGTGTAGTTAAGTGTAGTTTATTACTTCACCTTCCTTCTACCTGTGGAAATTCCTGGGGATCCACCACATTCATGGGCAAGGTTTAGTAATTTTGAAGCGTCTAACCAGACAATAGGAATGAATCCTGACACTTACTTGCTTTTTGAGGGACTCTAAGCTCTAGCAGAGCAAACTAATATGATTTTCTTGTAGGACTGGGATCCAAGGTACCCTTAAATGGGATTTGAAATCTTGCTGGTTAATCAGATTTCTCTACTGTTTCAATGGACTGTTTGCAGTGAATAAAAAAGGTCCATGAATAACAGGGGGATGAAAAATTGTCAGTCCCCTGGATCATATGGTTTGTATTCCTTACTGTATTGTAAATTGCAAAAGCAATGTACACCTGTTAAATTGGTATGTTAGTTTTGCTACATCATTTTTTTGGTTTTAATTTAATGACTGGACCACAGAGAGATAGTTGGGGAGATAAGGAATGCAGCAGGGAGGAGGAGTTCTCCCTGCACACAAGGGAGAGAGCGTGTTGCAGTAAGGGTGACTAGTCTATGAAGGTTTGGACAGATTTGCTGGAGCAGGCAGCAAGGCTCAGACAGCATTAATGAGATTGTTTATTAGTACCGGATGAACAATTCTGCAACTCACTTGACAAACACTGAGCAAAAAGCACCACAGGGGAGCATCCCACTGCCTTAAGCAACTCCGTGATCTGTGGAACAAAATAATCACTGAAGAAAAACAATCTATTTTCCATCTATTGAGTTTTCTCTAACATATGAAAGTGCTTCTATCAGAATTTAAAATCTAGGCTAACCCTGCATGAGACCAGGAGCTTTGTTTAAAAATCAGAAGTCTGTGGTTAAAACAGTGGCACAAACCTGAAGTGTTGTGACTGTCTTAATAAGCTGTATATGCTGTAATGCATCTATTTAATTTCTGGGATTTTTAAGTTCTTTGTTTTTGATTCTTAAATTCAAAAGTGTTACCTTAGCTACTGCATAGCATCAGATTTTCTTACTACTGAAAACTGCTCTATTTTCCACAACTGTCAGCTTTTCCTGCATGCCACAGTATTTGAATCTGTTTGAAATGGATGTTTGTCAGCCAGCTTCAGGAGAGCCTTTTTTTTTTTTTCCTTTTGAATACATTCCCTCAGGGTCTGCCTGAACTAAGCTTTGTCTGTAGCAAATACGCTTTTTGTTATATGTGTACACACACGTTTCTATTCACATGAAAGCTGTGTGTGCATAAGTATGTTCATATATATATCATCTTTCTCTTTCCATGCTTCCGTCCGTTTATCCATCCACACATCCATCCACTCATCCAGTTTAAGAGCAATTTCTTATCATATAGGATAAACAATAGACTTTGCAGGGTTTTCATCTTTAACTTTTTTTTGTTGGTGATCCAAGATCATCAGAAAAGTGAATGTGAAAGGCTGATTCTGCTTCTTTATTAAGTAAGTCTAGGAAAAGTGACTAAACTGAAAGGAACTGATTACACTATTTTATTTATATTTTGAATTAATGCCCAGAGTGGTTTATTCAATTGGTTGCTAAAGTGATTCTATGATTCCTCAGGTCATTTGTACTCAAAACTGAAACCTAGTGTTATAATTGAAGGTATACCATTTTGAGGGGTTATGTCTTCACCATGTTCCTTATCTCGTGTTATGCTTGCTTTCTTGTGATAACCAGATGCTTTCCTGTTTATCTTGACTCCATCAGTATGAGCTGTTATCGTGATGTTGATATGTTAAATACTGAGTGCCTTCTTCCTTTTCCTCTAGCTCACCTGCTCCTTTCCTTCACCAAGCCAGTGAACAACTCTCTTTTAACTCAGCAGGAAAGTTGCCACACCTATCTATACTCATACACTGTTGTCCTTCCACAACCTTGAAACAGTCATTCTTGAATTCTCATTTGATTGCAGTTTTATGAGTTTGGATTTAAAGTGTTTAGTACACCACAATTTTCATTGCTCTCTAAGGTTCATCTTCCCTGACTCTCACAGGTATTGCAGAAATGAAGCATCTTTCTGTTCAGCAGGAGAGCTGTTGTGATTGCTGACAAGCAAACTGTATCTAGAAGGAATTTCATCCCTACAGTCAGCTCTTTCAGTGAGCAGGAATGGATTGGCAATAGCACCTGTGCTGGTACATGGAAGCCATCTATCTATTTGGAAAGCTTTTGGTTATGTGGTTCAGCATAAAGCAATACCATGTAGCAAATGCAGAAAGCTGAAACATCTGCTTAAGTTCTGAAACATCTGCTTAAATAACCTCATTTATTAGGAATAGTAAAATTATATTGACCTTGGTGCAGCTGAGGAAGAAGGAGTGCCTGTCACCACAAACAAACTTCAGATTTTATTTAGCCTAAAAATAAATTTCTGCCTCTATGTGTAAGGGATGTCTCATTTTTGCTCATATGGATATTTTGACTATAGAGAAGTAAAACTTAAAATTACAATAAATAGCAGTTATTATTTTATGCAAATTCTAGGTTAAATGCTTTAAATTTAATGCTTTTTGCAAGATCTTATGTGTATTGAAATCCCAATAGATATTTGTTGACTATTTAAAGCCATAAGCCTCATCATTATGAGGGTGGTGAGATTCTGGATGGAATAGGTTGCCCAGGGATGTTGCAGTTGCCCCAACCCTGACAGTGTTCAAGGCCAGGTTGGATAAGGCCTTGGGCAACCTGGTCGAGGAAGAGTTGTCCTTGCCCATGAAGGGGGTGGTTGGGACTGGATGATCTTTACAGTCTCTTCCAACCCATAACACGCTATGACTGTGATTCTATGATTTATTGAATGAAGAGCCAGATGGGCTGTCAGGGCCCGTAGCTGTCAGCCAGGTAGCTGTACTGTGTCAGTTCAGCAGCACTCTGTAGGCACAGACAATTGAGGATATGATTGGTAAGGACCGAATGTTGTGACTATGTCCTGATAATCATTCATAGTGATTACAAAGCAACCACTGTGACTGTGTGTTGTTAATAAGCAGCAATCTAGTCAAGCCTTGTTTTGAAATTTGAAACTGGCCTGGCTTATCAGTCCCTTAAATATGTCTATCACAATGATCTCTAATTTTCTGGCTGGTGTAGGTACATATATATACACACTCTCCCGTATTTTCAGTTGTAATGCCAGTGTCAGGCAGTCGAGAGTGACAGAGAACTTTAATCACGTATTCTCAGGTTTCACCTACCTCGCTCTCTGCACTTTGGCTATTTAGTCTTTGCAAGGCACTTGTGGTACACCATAGTCAGCAAGGGAGAAAGGCACCATCAGGCCTCACTCATTGCAACTCTCCTGGATATCCAACTTGGATTTGGAGTCACCTTTCTGGGGTGTCTACACACCCCATCTGATTATAGAGAAAGGTTACATGGATTTCTTGGGTTTGGAACTGACTACGAGTCATTGCTGAACTGTTTCCCATCCCTGAAGGCTGCCTCTTCTAAGTACTTATATTTTCTTTTAATTCAAGCCCAAGTTGTCTAAACATAAAACAGTTAACACAGATTTTTCAGTGTTATGCACCAGCCACCCATATTAAGAGGAATATTAATTTATTTCAGTGGACTTTTTGCTGAGAGTCGTGAATGAGAGCTTACATATCAGTGGTGAGGAGAAAGCTCAGTCCATTATCTGGTGTGCCTGCAGCTAGGCAGCTGTACTCTTTTTATTGAACCAAGTTCAGAGATTCATAGATCATAAAAGCCAGAAGGAACCATTGTGATCATTTGCTGTGACCTCCTGCATAACACAGTCCATTGGAGATTTTTGAATTTATTCCCGTATGAACTAAAGTGTTCCATTTAGAAAAATAGCCAATCTTGAAAGTGTTTCCAGAGATAAGTCTGCTGTAATCAGTAGCAAATTATATTAATGTTTTATTAGTCTATAGTGCTTTACAGTCGATCCGAATTTGGCTTGCTTCATCTAGATCATTTGATCTCATTACAGAATTACCTGCTGCACTGATTAATCTGCTATTATGAAGTGCCTGTTTTTCATGTGGGTACAGAGACTTAAGGCATGCAATAATCCAACCTTTCCTTTATTAAGGAAGACTGCATGAATTAGCTACTGAAGGACATGCATTGTGAGAGGAATTTTCTGATCAATAGAACTTGTATAAACATTTTTTTCACTATGAACACCCTTCTAATATTGCAGGCCTTGGAGCTGGACAAGATAATATCCCCGTAGGTGTTGTACCACTGCCAAGTACAGAAATACAGATATCTTATCTATTCCCAATAAATATCCTGTTTAGCGAAACAGGATTTATATGACTGGTTTTGATCTTGCTGCTGCATTTGGAGGTTGAATTAGCTATTAGCTGAACAGGTCTCATAATACTTATGTCTTCAGATAAAAAATAAGAGAAAAATTCTTCTGTTTTATAAGCATTGGCTACATTTGGACCTACTAAATGCATTAAAAACTACTCAAAGCCATACTGAATGCCTGCACTGGTGCCCATTTTAGCATGTGATCTACTCTTAGTCTTAGTGACCTGTCCTTATTGTTTGCCTTTCACAAGCTGTTAGGTCTTCTAGAAATAAAGTAACATTTTATGTCCTCTCTAAGTCCTTACTTCTGTGTAATCACAGATATATCACACAGCATATATTAAAATACTAGCTGCTGTCCACTCTTGAGCAAATAATGATATTTATTTTACCTTCTCTGTCTGGAGGATTGAACCTTTAGTGATCTCACTTACCAGTGTCCTAGAGTTCCTAATGGAATTGAGGTAATTATTTCCAAGACTGTTTCTGAGCATGCAAATCACATTTTTCCCTCTGAAGAAGTTTCTCTTTCATTTTCTCTGTTACCTACAGAAAGAACCAAGGGAACCAAAAAACTAGCAGGTGAGGTGGATTCCTGAAGATGGGAGCTGTTCATACCCATTTGTGAAAACAGCCAGTTTTAATCCCTTGATAAGTTTCATATTCGCTTTCTG
This sequence comes from Melanocharis versteri, assembly GCA_013397845.1. Taxonomy (NCBI): domain Eukaryota; kingdom Metazoa; phylum Chordata; class Aves; order Passeriformes; family Melanocharitidae; genus Melanocharis; species Melanocharis versteri. The sequence continues at coordinate 3,555,698 of VZTG01005248.1, read as the reverse complement.
TTGCTCTATTTTTGTAAGCAAAATACGTGAAGTCAAAGGCCTTAGAGTAGTCTATCAAGACCACTAATCAGCTGCAATTCCTTCTGTTACTTTATTAAGACTTACAATATGATCACAAAGATATTAAGTTAGGTAATTATACACAAGAGGAAAATGCCCTTTCTACTTAAACTCATTAATTCTGTGAAACTGAACTGGACTGTTGTTGCTACATACTGTGGTTAGGGATAATCTTGGGATGTCAGTTTCTTTCCCATGTCTGTGACATGTTAGTGAACACATTTTTCACGGCAATTCTTGAGAGCTGCTGGAAGGGCAAGGCATAGGAAACTTGACAATTCCTGTCCTGAACATTGTTTTCAGTACAAGTCATATTCTTCATCTATGCAGATCCTGTTCTGGAGTATGGTATTGCATAGAAATATGACGTCATAAATTTTTCCATCTGTAGCATGAGTTGACTTTTCAGGATGATTGTCTGTGTGCATAACCTTGGGATTATTAGACTTGCAGATGCCAAAGGAACATGCTATACCAAAAATCATCTGGAGCACATGTGTGTGCTTTGGTTATATTTGTGCATGCAGCTTGAAAGCAGCAGTGAGTTCTCTGAAATTTGAATTGTTTAAAATGGAGCGCCTGGACTTTGAGGGGAGTGGAGAAGGTTCTGCACACTATAATTATTTGTGTCACTTATCAAAACCAGAAAAGCCTGCACAGGAATTTTTGGCACGTTCATTGTACTCTATACTTGGATTTGTAGATAACATTCTCTTTTCTTTCAGTGTGATGAATAAAAGAACAAAGACTTCATGGAGATACTGGAAACAGGCTTGCTTTCATTAAAGTTTGCCAATATGAAGATATTTACATAACTAGAACAAGAATGAACATTTGAAACGTCATAATAAGGTTCAGCCTAAAATCAGACTAGACAGAAAAGCATTACGACAAGTCTTTTTGTTCATCAATGTTATCTAGATTGTAGAACAGAGAACAAAAATTTAGAAATTAAAGAAAAGGGAAAAAGCCAGAAACATGATTACTTTTAGTTCAAGAAGGGTATTTTAAAAGATTCAATACGTGGCACACTGAAAGAATAAAAATTTTCACAGGAAAATGTTTAATTACAAAAGGAAAGAAGATAGCTACCAGGCAATTAATATTTTCGTAGGATATAAAGCAACCAAGGCCCAAGGCATTACAAGTTGTATCTCAGCTGGCAGATAGTTCCACTCGGTACACAAAATTCTACTGCCCCAAAGAAGTCAGTACCAGGCAAGGGCAGTAGCAAGGAATTTAGCTGTGAAGTTTGATACAGCGGTATCCAGGCTCTCACAGGTTTTGTTTGTTTGTTTGTTTGTTTGTTTTTGCTTTGTTTTGTTTTGTTTTTGTTTTTGTTTTTTCTTTTCGGTCCTTACCTGTTAGGCTAGAATTGCATGGAATATCTAATAATGCAGAGGCATGAAATGCAGATGGTGACATATGTATTATTTGGCTGTGATCACACCTGAGAGACACGTGAATATGATCTGTACTTAAGCAAAGTGTTAATTAAAATATTTTTTACCTTTTGGACTGTCTCAGTTTAAGACAATTTAAGGGGGCAGACACTCCCAAATGAGTTACCTCCCCTTTTAGTTTTAACCACTCCCTTTTCACCAATAAGGAGAGACAAATATGACAAGATATAAATGAAAAAATAACAGTTTAGTAAAAAATGGAACAGCAAGAGGCGAAAAATAAAAGTGATAAACACCAGCTGCAAAGCTCCTGAATCTCACAGACTCGTGACAGAGAAACGAAAATGGCAGACGACCCCTCCGCACAAGATGGTGCCCTCCATAGGCGAACTGTGTGGGGAGAGAGAGCAAAGAGAGAAAAGCAGCACAGTCAGCAAACTTCTGCAACTACAAAAACTCACTCTTCTCCCCAGATAACCACCAGGGAACAAGGACAAAACAAAAAGAAAACCTGGAGTCCAAAACCAGCCAAATGCCCCTCTTATCTCTCTGGGAGCCTCAACTGGGTCGGCAGCTGGAACCTGTGGAGGGACTAGACCTTCTCCTCAGCAAAAGCTGCATGGCTGGGGTGTCTTGGACTCTGTGCCCTCCCGCTTTGACCGGGCAGTGCTGGTGGGCTGGGGTGGCTGTATGGAGCAGGACTGTTTCGTTTTCCTCGGCATGGTGCCTCAGCTGCTTGTCTGCCATGTGCTGCCTCAGCTGTCCTGGCAAGAACCAGAGGGACCTGCTGGAGCGACACCGACCTTGAAAGAGCAGCACCCCATTGCTGACATCGTGGTTCTGTTTTTGGCCGCCAGGTCTTAAGGGATGGTGACAATTTTGGGTACAGATAGGTATGGAATACAATAACATTTTGGGTTACCCAATTACTCTCTTCTCATCCTCTTTCTTCAGTGAATGCAGTACTTTTTTAGCCTATCATAAAGGTTAGCAGAATAGTCCAAAATCTCTTATTGCAACACGGAATGGGCCTGACTGTGCCACGAGATAACACTTAGCACACACCTCCCTCTGTCACACCCTGGTGCTCACTTGCTTGAAGGATGATTTTCAGGGCTGAGCAGGCAGCACAAACAAAGAGCACAAACAGCACAAACTGATCAGATTTCATGATAGTGCTGTGCTTTTGCAGACAGAGACAGATCCTACATTATTTGCATTTTGAAAGATGCATTATTAATCTTTTCACACCTGGCACTCGGTTACTAATGTAGCATCTGGGCATGAGGAGGGCATTCTTGTCTAATAGTGCCACTACGAAGTGTAGCTGTTTGGTGCTATAATATTGATGATGGCTCAGCACTGCAGACACCCACCTCTCTGTTCTTTAGTCTAAAGAGGGTGCATTTACCACAGGCAATATAAAGTGGCCACAAGCCTTAACCATTCCTCAGTTCAGTGCAGAGATAATTCTTTAGAGAAATAGTTCAGAGCAATAGAGCTGGCACAGCTTTCTTCAGTGTTTTTGATTATTTAATTAACTCGGAGACTATTCCTCTTACTGCATTTAATTATCACTACATTTTCTAGATCTTTGTGAAATCTCGTTCTCTTGCCAAGGTGATTTTTTTTTTTTTTTTTTCATTTTAAGGAGTCTGCACTTCTGTTCATTGCTGATTTCACTGCCATTTGTGTATGTGATGACTGAAGTGGCATCGGGCCACTAAATATATGAGCACAATGATTCACATCTTTCATACTTATTGAAAGAAACCCAATTAAAAAAATATAAACTTATATTAATTATGCATATAAAAAAAATCACTAAAAGTTCAAGGTGGCCATGGCAAAGAATTTTAACTTGCCATCTGGAATTTCTTTTCACCTGCAGAATAGGGTTAGAGTATTGTGACATGTGTCCAGGCAAAGTATGCTCTCCTGAAGTAAAACAGTGGGCTTTTCTGAAGCAAATTTTAAAAGTGATGAGAAAGTACTAACAAAAGCTCATTTCTGATTTTGCAAACACAAGCAAATCTTCATGAAAATTAAGCAATCAATGAATAGAAATTTCATTATGTAGCTTCTTTGAGCTCCTTAAGAAAATGTATGGTTTAAGTTATGAATATTCAACAGTCCGTAAAATACCATATTTAAGGACTCTTCTAATATGCCTGAATTATGAATAGTTCCAGGAAAGGTGGCTCACGGTGTAGAAGGGAAATCTAAATTTGTCAATTCATTCTCAACTGAATTACATGCTAATATTATTATATGCAATTTGAATATTGCATCTTATATTTAGTTCTTTCATTCCTATAATCTAAAAGCATTTAAGAAATTATATTTCATGAGGTAAAGAAACCTGGCTGAGAATGAAATTTACAGTAAGTATTGTAAACCCAATTAAAACCACATAAAATAGATCTCTAGGTGGCAATGGCCACACAGGGCCATGTTTGAATAACATGGTAACGTATTCAAAAGGACACAATGAATGAACAGCTACAAACAGATAAAAATGCTAAAATACAACATAATAATTGCCAGTGAAGAGACAGTGTCTTCCAAATTAGGCACCTTGAAGGTCCAGGGAGTGAACTTCTGCATCAAGAATAGGTCAGAGTCATTTTGCTGAAGTCTTTCTTTGATGTTAAAAGCTAATATGCCAAACCCAGAAGTCTTTCTCAGAAATAATTTCAAGTAAAGTTGATCAGGAAGGTTTCAGAGGAGACTACAAACGTTCCAAAGAGAATAAAAGCACAAGCTCCATTTCCCATACTGTGAGGTGAACCCACTTTTGCCCTCTATGGGTCTTTCTTCAGATAGCAGAGACCCCACAGAAAGGGACAGGAAGGGAAACAGTACTGGTTGAGAGGAAGGGACAGAGAGGATTTTGCTCTTGCAAAAGCTGAAGAATGGCTCCTGGCCACCCTGGATGCAGAAGCCTGCACTCTCGATCATTCACAAAAGGTCCTGCAATTTTGCACAGTTATGATTGGCCCAGATTTTCTTTTGCTTTCCCCTCAAGCCATCTAAACTCTGGGGAGCTGGCCCGAGGAATTGCAAACAGTGGCATCCCCCTTAGTTCAGTTAAATTACTGCAATTTTTAAATTGTGAGTATCAGTTTATTGTGCTGTCTAATAACCGTAATAATTCTCAGCACTTTCATATAGTTATTAATCTTCAAAGAGTATCACTAGTATTAGCTAATTAATTTTCTGGTTTTCTTCGAAGACACAGTATTACAGGCTGTGATCATGCAGACCACCCAGGTAATTATAATTTTCTTTGCATTGAATATTATTCCAAAGACTATTTTTGTTATTTTAGGTGTAGTCTTGCGAATGTTAATTTGATCAGATAAAAGTTAACACTAAAGTGATTAAATGATAGAATTTCTGTTTAAAAACTTCAAGAGTGGCATGCTAGTAAATCCTTATTGAAAAAGGATCCTTTCATCTAAAACTTGACTGTTAAGTGTTGAAAGATAGTGTTAAAGGATTGGTTTTGACACAGCCTAGTCAAAGGAGGAATATAAGGGAATCTAACTTTTATACTATCAGGAAATTTTTAAACTAAATATTCAAAGTTCAGAGCAGTCTTTTGAGAATGTTTTCCACAATGATTTTCAGCAGAGCAGTGAGTAGAAATTGGTCATTTTCACTTAAAAGAGGAAATATAAAAGATGCATTTTGCAACAAATAATTTGGTCAAGATGCATAAATGCATGAGCCACTGTTCCACTGACCACTATTTTCTAGATTCTTGATTTTTTTTTATTACTCTAGTGATTATTGCTTCTTACTTAAGGGACAGCAAGTGGTTAATTTAACAGAGTTAACTATTTTATTCACCCCTGCTCTAAGGTAATAAGAATTGAATAATAAAAGGCATTAGAAATGAGCAACAGAGCAGATTCCTGAAATGTCTTCTGTCTCCTCTCTCCAGAGACAAGCACAACAAGGTGAATCTCATCATTATTTGTCTTTTCAAGGGCAAAGCTGTGATAGACAGGGCTTAATGTGTATCTTGGTAGAATTGGATTTGATCCTCAGGGCTGGGCCAGAAGGCTGCTTTGTTAGATTTGTTAGATTTACTCTCTCTCCTGTGTTCTCTCTCTACCACAAACAAAATTACCTCTTGGAGGCCTGCATCAGCCTCAGCATCCTGAGACTATCTCCTTTTCTTGATTTCAGTCACATCTAAATCTGTTTAAACTGTCGACATGATGATTTGTGGAGAGACAGGGATTAAGCAGAAGGGAGATTAACACAGTTGTCTGTCTTCTTTGAAATAATATACCTGCTGACAGTAAGGGCATTCTTCAATTTACATAACTTAGCTCACAAGGAGGGCTTTACGGTTGTTATTGGGTTGCTTTTTTGCTATCAGCAGTACAAACTCAGCTGCTACCTGCACATTTAAAACCTTGACAGTCTGTCTCTTCAATTCCTGCAAGACTGAGGCATGCCCTCTTCTTTTCCTAGATGGAACGAGATTTTTTGGTATTTGAGTAATATGCATTCAAATAGATTATTTAGGAAATATGTATTAAATGCTGCTGGATTAGAGATGAATTTCAAATACCCTAAAGAAAACACCTACATTCCAGTAGAGTCAAAACTCTATGAACAATTGTTTTGAAGTGGAATAATGATCTCTGTGTCTTTCTTTCATTTGCTGAAAGAAATTGGCAGATGACTTATTATTCTAGTTGTCTAGGGGAAAAAAAAATGCTGTGCAATATCCTTCTTTAATACTTACTTAGATAATTCTTAACAGTACTAACTGGAATTGCTTGTTCAGTATTTTGAGCTTGGCCTTATTGTGTTGGGGAACAAAAGACAGCAGAAAAAAAAAAGAAAATTTTATCTAAAAACAGGAATAAGAATATCTATTTTTCTCACACTTTATACCTTTTATCTTTATTCAGTTATAAGGGATAAGGCACAGAGCTTTTTCTTCTGCACATACAGGACTTTGTAAAAGAAACCTTGTTTTGAATTAGGAACTGAATTGCGAGGTGGCACTATGCATGTTAAGGCAAAGCACAAATTTTAAGCCAGAAAATTGATAAATGTACTGTCACAGCTGCAGAAGCTGCATACACAGGAAAAAAGGGAATAATTACATGGAAAAAAAGACAGTGGCCTCCTAGGTGTGAAACTTCTGTTTTTAGTATTTTATATTTTTATATGAAATCTCACATAAAGGCTGCTTTGTGATTGCCGGGTAGTTTGCTGTTGTTAGGATGAGGAAGCTTGTGTAGTTTTCTTCAGCCTTGCTTCTCTGGGAGTCAAAGCACTTGTGAAAACATCTGTTGCACCAGAACTAAGAAAGTTTTTTGTGTTACAGAGCTTCAGCTTGTTGCCCAGCACGCTGCAGAGGAACCAATGCAGAGCAACAGACAGAACTGTTCTTTTCATCCCCCTCTGTCTCACTGAAATGCTAAGCAGTTCTTAACAGGCTATAGGGTTGTTTTTTTTTTTCAATATGAAAAACTAAAGTAATATTAAAACTATGAGCGATGACATAAATAAAATTAATGAATGAGTCAATCCATTTCTTAACCTATTGCCTGGGTGAAATATGTTTCTGAGGTCTGAAGAATTTAGTTATTTTTCTTTTTGTTTTTTCAGACCTTATACTTCATGATTATCTTTGAGTGTCCTCAGCTGTATCTATTAACCATGCCTCAATAAACAGATTATTTTCATGAACTTCCCAGCTAAACCAAGCAGCTGTAAATAATTCAGATTTTTAGCCAAAAACTTTCAGATAGGCATCCAAACTTTGAGGTGCTTATAAGGCTTGAACTGCATCTTTTAGATGTATCCATCTTTGGCAGAAATTCCAAGAGAAACTGCTTTTCCATCTTTGTATTAGCTCCATCTTTTAAATAGGTCCTGTGACATGAAAATTTGGTTCCCTGACACTTGTAAATATCAGGATTTCTGTGAGGGAATAAAGACACAGGCTCAGTCCTCAGGTGTGCATAGGTTAAGACATTTCAGCTGAAAGAGATTATCCCAGTGATGACAATGGGAGCAGGAGTCGGTAAGATTATCAGTGATACACACCGTTATGCAAGACCCTCAGTGCACTCCATATTCTCCAAAACTACAGGAAGTTTCTGCAAGTCTTTGCATTGGCTTCACTAGCTTCTGATTAAGACCAGAACCATTTATGACTATTACTGTTTTTGTTTTACCTATCAACTAGTGCTGGGCTGCTGATAGCTGAAAAAGATTCAGATGTGAAAAGAAAGGCTATGTCTTACACAGGCTTAGAACAGGTGTGGTAGAGACAGATAACTTTACAAGAAAGGACACACAATGATTAACAGAGGGAGAATACTTGATGAATACATTCTTGCACTAAAAGAGATTTGGGCAGCTGTATGTTTTCCAGTACACTCTATCTATAGTAATTGTAGTTGTTCCTGTAGGTCAGGTCTTATTTTTAATTAATTGCATTGCTGAATTGCTGAATGGGATGTTTTTAAGAAGGACAGTCTTAATTCTAGCTTTAAAAACTTTAAAGGCGTACTCCTAACTAAATAAATTGGTCAGGAAGAATAGGGCATCTCTATAAATTATCTTGGCATTCCACTTATAGGAAAAAAATTATCTGGAAATTACCTTTTATTGCCACAGATACAAGAAGACTCAGAAGTGCCAAAGGGATGCTGAGAAAGGCTGCTGTACTGTCCCTGCCTAGTTTAACCCATTAGTTTGTTTACTTTCACTCTTAGGCTTTTCTGAAAAAAATTGAAAACAACCTCTTGACAAAAAAAGTTCATCATTTCCTTTTAGTGTGTGAAATTATGTCAGCTGTTGCCACCAAATCTATAATGTGAGAGGAAGTATTGTTTACTTTCTGAAATGTTTGTTCTATTGTGTGCATGTTTAGAAATACACAGAATTTTGTTTATGCTTGCAATGCCTAATCTAAAATGGAGACAGAAAACCACTTCCTCTAAACTCATTCTGCAAATTTAGTCACTCACAATATTCTCAGTGGGAATAGAAAAATTTCATGAATGCCCAGCATGAAGAGGCACTGGGATTAAATACAAAACAATTCACCTTACTGTGACTTCATATCAATGGGTTAAACATGATAAACAGTTTATGTATTCACATCAATTTAAGCTGCTGGGTGTATCAGTGGAATGAATACATTTGCTGGGGTTTTTTTGGCTCATCAGTAAATCTAGTACAAAATCTGATGCTATACCAGTTGGATTTATATTGCTCAACAGATAGAGATTATTACTGATGCCAAGAAGACTGATTTTCTGCTGATTTGATTAGGACAGTAACTGTGCAAAGCTACATATTAATATATTAGAACACTGCAGTCCCCTAGAAGCCTGCAGAAGGGAATTTTGTATTGGATTTGGAAAAAAACCAGATCTGTTGTTTCTGTATCCTACTGCATCTATTAGAAAATTCATACAAATTCTTTAATCAGCCTGTTCATGTGTGCTAGGAAATGGGCTTTCCATATTAACCAGGGAAATGTCAACTCAAGGCTATGGGGGCTGGTGCTAATAAGGTTAATGAATAGCTGGCCTGAAAAGCAACAGATGGGCCTAACAGAGCGAGAGACTTAATGGCATTTGTAATGCCTAGGGTCAACTGCAGTTTATCTTCATTTTTTTCTCATTTAAAATATTCCAACGGAATAATAAAATAAGTTTAAATTTTCCCCACAGGGAGATGAAATTTATGCAGCACTGTTTATTGAATATCAATGTGTTTGGTTATAAACAGAGGACTGCTACACCACTGCTAGAACTGTAGCTGTTGTATATTTGCATTTGCAGAGGAATTTTTCATTTAGATAATTTAAAAGAGTACTCTCTTTTTATCAATTGCTGCTGCAGAACTGTTTTGGAACCTTTTTGTTTTGTTGTTCTTTTTCTGAAGACAGCTAACACAGAAGGTCAATTTATGGCTGTATATTGCAGCTAGATACATGACTATTATGCCAAATTTGCATAGAGGAATTGTAAGGGTAGAGTCTGAATGCCCACGTTGTGGTCTCCCCTCAGATGACAGAATTCATGCTGATTATAATAGAATGTCATATGATAGAATAGGGTAGAGATGACAAAAATATATATGGTAGAAATCATGAATGTTTCTAGATAAAGCAAAAAATGTCTCTGATCAAAATGTATTTGTTGGATCTAAAATAACTTCTGTGATCTTGTTGTCCTTCATCTCAGATGTGCTAGTCTTTAATCAGAAGGAATCATCTGCACAGGAGGCAATGGATATAGTCCTCTCTACCCTAAACACAAGCTCAGGATGATGTTAAACTATCGTTATAGCACATCCATTGCCTGAATTTAGTCTACAAGATTTAAGCTCTAATATCAGCTAAAGCAGTGAAACATAATGTTGAGGGAGGTTTCAAGACTTGTTCTAACAAACAGTTTTTTGAATAGGCATTGCTCTTGGGGAAAAAGAAAGCACTGATTTCTAATTTAGCTTATGCCTCCCTCAAATAGCTTCAAGTAAACGTATGGATCCACAATCATTTTATTTATGAAACTCGCTTTCATACTTTGTAAATGCATGGAAATAGTTAAGAACATATTTAAGTTTGGGGTAAGACTTTCTAAAGCACTTAATCCTGAGCTGATGCTGCCAAGTTTTCCATATCAAATGATTTTGATCACCCCTCTCCTGCTTCTTTACCGCTCCCTCAAGTCAGTGTTAAAACTTCCTTTGCCTTTAATGGGGGCAGAGTTAGGCCAATACTATGGGTTTTTGATAATCTCACTTTATGTGGATTTAAAAAATATTGGATTATTCATAATGAAAACCATTGATTTAATGGTAAGTTTGGGCAGTTCAATGATTTCAGAGTATTTGATGAAATTTGTTTCACTCAAGTTTCGATGTCAGAAAATTAGGTGTCCAAGTCAAGGCCAGCCAGCATGCTATTCAAGACAAATCTTCCTACTGAAGTTATCCAGCAAAGAATGGAAGACACAATTAATTATTTAAGATATAATGACTGAATTAATTTTCCTACTCATTGTAAAAAAAAGGATTTCTGTTATGATAATCCTGACATTTTGAGATGCAGGAACCTGCTTTATAATATTGCCAATTTAAACAGACACAAATGATCAAAAATTTCAGATGCTGGTTGAATTAACAAATAACTTGGTATATTTTCCTTAAAGAATATAATATTCTAAACACATTCTAGAATGTTTCAAAGCCAGTGTCCTGGAAGAGAGATTAATATATATCTGAATAATTTACTAATTGTTCTACTATTTCTATAAATTTGGCAAAAGTAAGAAAAATATTACTGAATAATTTATGTAATGAATTTCATAGAATTTGTCAAGTAATACTTAATCTGATTTGCTCATGGATAGCTACGGGCTGGAATAAAACTCATCACATAAATTCAAGACCAGAAACATCTAATTTTATCATAGAATGACTTAAATCTGCATATCTGTTTGTGATAGACCTGTACTGCTTACGGGGCTGGGAACAGGACCATCCTTGCACAGTACAGTTGCACCTAATTGCAAGTTCTGTAGATACAGCAGAGAAGAGTGGAATCTACTCACTTTTCCCTTGAGCACCAGAGAACTGACAGGCTTATTGAACAGGTGCTTTTTGTATTCTTTCATGTTTATTACTACCCAGTGACAACCAGTCTGTTCCAAGTCCGGTTTAATGGAAAGCAGTTCCACTTGGCTTCCGAAAAAAAAACATTGCTTTGTTCCCTGCTGTATCTTAAGAAGTGACAGTTTTGTTTAATCTTACAGATGACATCGCTTTTCCTTACTTGAACCTTCTATCTTGAGAGTATCACCTGTCCTTTGACTTATGTGCACATTTCCTTTATTTCAATTATTTTAAGTTTGCACAAAGCAGTTTAATTCATTGAAGGAAGAGGAAACCAAAACTTACATGTTAAATTGAAAGTCGGGTACAATGTAGCTGTCTTGTACTTCTGAAGTTCTAATTGCATCCAATGTTAGTTTTGGGAATTTTATAGTAGGATAGCTTTTTATTTATCCTGCCTGCTGGCTTTTCAAGAGAAGAAAAGACACTTTTTTTGCTAATGGTAATTTTTCAAATACTAACTTTAAAAAATTGTGCTCATTGAGCTGTGTCTTACTTCATTATTTTAGATGGCACACACTATATTTGTAAGCCTGTTAGGTGGTAAGTTTCAGAGAGGATTTCAAACTTCTAACTCCAGAAAATCAGTTGATGACCACATGAGAAGAAAGGACAACCAATTTGCTGAAAAAGAATGTAACCAATTGCTTTCTAGTAAATAGTTGTAACATTTTAATAAGATAAGCTTTCCTTTTTTGCCTTCCCACTCTCCACCCTGATAGCTTTGTGATTACCTAGAACTCTGCATGCATTAATTTAATGTATAAATGAACAGTGTTTAGTTTTCTGTACACTTTTTGTAGTTCAAATCTGGAAATTGTTAAGCATTAGAAAATAACACATTGCCATAGGGAAAAATATAATTCTAATGAAATCTGATAGATGGCACTGTTGGATTGATGATAAACCATCTTGAGCCTGACTCCTATGTTACTAGTATTCAGAAGGATGTTATTGCTTATTAAAGAACTGTTGCTTTAGAAAGCTTGTTAGAAACACATTTATTTCAGCCCGTATTTGCTCAGTAGTGGGACTCAATGTACTGGTCTGGTCGTTGGTCTGTAATTCTCTCCTTTTTATTTGTTCCAGGACATCTCTATATCCCATCAAGTCTTGTTAGGCTTATACCAAGGTTTGTGGGTGTTTCTTACCTCACACAGTTTCTGGTTAGAGCAGAGATTTTGGGAACAAAAACTTTGATTCTTTCTTCCTTTTTTATAAGCCAGAGCATTAAACATTGCATTACAAATTCCTTTCATATTCCATTTATCCTTTTCTTTGAGGTCTTAAGAATGACAACCACCTCCTGTGGGATTGCCGGTACTTACAGATGAATTGACTATGATTATCTGAAGCAAATTAAAGGCTAACTTGTCTAGCTTTTGCACTAACTTAAGATCAGACAAATGCAAAAGCACTGTTGGAACTAGTCCAGGTAAATCCATTGGATTTCATTTGAACTAAAATCTAATGCAGCTTTTGTAGGAATATTAGAATGAGAATGTTCTTGATGTATTATCTGACATGCAACTTGGACTATAACCAAAAAAATGATGCCAAACAATGAGCAGCAATGAGATGATTCATCTATCCTTCAAAATATAACAATGCTGTTGAGTAAAAGCTACATTAAAGAGTTATTTTATGCACAAGAGGGATTCTATTCTTGAAAAATCTTCATACCGGTTGTGAACTCTGTGATTGTTATGGCAAAACCTAAAGCTAGACAGAGACTTGTTGAACATCTGTTTTTCAATATTCATTGTGTTTGTGCTGCGTCATTTATTCCCACTCTTCTTAGCACTGCAGTGAATAAAATTCCACAGTAGACTTCTAAACATATAAACATATAACATTAATAAATAGTTGCTAATTTTTTCTGTTTTAAAATTGACTACAATTGCACAATTTCTGTGATTTCAAATAATAGTGAATATACCTAAAATCAGTAAATGCACTCATCCACCTTAGAGCTAAGCAGCACATTGGAGGATGTAATGGATTTAGGAAGGTAGAGTTGCTGTAATTGCATAACTTGAAATGTATCATGCACTACTAAAATTTTCCCTTATGATTATGAAAAAATCATTGTGACAACAACATTAGTGATTATCTTCTTTCAGGTCTGAAGTATATGGGGAAATATGGGGACAGCTCTTCCCTATTGTGAGGAAAAACTGAGAGAAAAATGCAAAGCAGAAACTATCCCTGCAAATTTTCTCCTGGAATGCTTTTCTCCCTTTCAATTCTTCAAAAAGCACAAGGTTTGTTCTGCTGGACAACAATTACAGGGACTGTAAGAACTCTGAATTTGAAAGCTGCTGGGAGGCCCAGGTATGCCTGTGACGGTCCTTTGCCTGCACATTTTCTCTGTGCACTGAGCACCTCTCGTTCTCTGTCAGCAGAACATCAGCCAAACTGTTCTTGCTTGGTAGCAGCAGCTGGATCCAAGGCCTTGAGTCTTAAACAGTTTTAGAAAGCCAAGAAGGTGTAAATGGGAAGAAAGCACTGCTATTTTCCTGTGGGATGGGAAATGTGATGCTGCGAGTCTTGTTTTAAGTCAAGGCTGCCTCCTGGACTCTGCATCTGGCCTTTGGTCACATGCACATTTTTGGGTCTACACAGTTCCCTGTGTGAAAGCTGGAGAATTAAGATATACAACAACTTCTGCCAAGGCTTTTCCATTTCTTGTCTGTACATCCCTTTACACAGAGTTCTTAGGGGAATGAACTAATACTCAGTTATTTTAATAGATATTAGAGATTAAAAAAAAGATGCTAGTCAAGGACAGGAATAAATCATGAGGTCTACACATACATCTGAGTGGAGTACAATTTATTTGCTTTGAGTCAAGCCACCTGGAGAAGTAAATTTTATTTTAGCTGAAAGTATTTGTGCAGAAATAGAACATGCCTATTATTTATGTCTTACAAGCATTTATAATTTCATGGCTGCACAAAGATATCAAGCTATTCCAAGAATACAAAGGACTGCACCTAATTCAGTGATTCTATTTCAAGAAAATCTTCTAATGGTACTACATGTTGTAGCAAAAATCAGTTTGAACTTTTGATGAAATGAAAAATAGTTTTGCTGATAAATTTTTCTTCTTGTATTTCAGGGGATTTTTTTTTACTCAAAAATTAGTGTTTAATAGAATAAAAATGAATTACTGGGGGAACATCCACTGCATGTGGTATAACTCCTTAATATAACTTTTTAGTAGATCAGATTTGATCTAGAAAAATTCCCTGAAAAAAAATATGCAATTGTATAATTTATGAGTTTGGTCTTTTGAACATCTATGCTTTTAAAAATATAGCCTGAGAAATGCCAGTTTGTGTCTATTCTTCAACTGTGTAATTAAATTCCAAAAATGGACTCTAGTAGGCAAAGATTTTAATCTCCACAAGCATATGTAATAGATACCTCTCACCTGAATGTATTCTAGATGACCAATTGCACCATTTGAAAGGCACTGATGTCTCAACTGCTTCCATAACCAGATGCTTAATGTTCAGGGGAAAAAAAGGTAGTAGTAGAATTAAAAAAAAAAATCTACTCATTTAGGTGGAATGAAACAGGTTCTAGGAGTAATTGGGGACTACTTCACTGCCTGTAAGAATTCATCAAGGCAAACTTTTTGCCTAATGATCCAGACATGGTTGTAAATTACAGCACCATTGTAGTTTCAGCTAGCTTTTGTTCCAGCAAAAAAGAAAAAAAAAGGGGTGCCTTAGAAGGAAAATTATCTGGTATTTAAAATAATGTTTTAGTAATTTTAAATATTTGAATTATATTTACTTTCCATTGATATCTCTACTTGTCATCTCAAAAAAATTTTATCCTTTCCTTGAAAGATCAAGCTTGAGATATCTTTGGCCTGTGCTTTAAAAAAGGGAAGATGAACTTTCTAGTATCTTATGTCAGAGATTCAGATGATTTACAAGAGATTGCATGTAAGAAATTCTGTTTAGAACTTTATTCAAATAGTAATGCAGAAGTTTTGTTTACATAAATGAAAGAAAATGGGAAACTTAATACCAACAAAATAACTGTGTCCCACTGCATATGATAGAATACGGTAGAGATGACAAATATATCATGAACATTTCTAGATGAATTTATTGAAAGAAGATATTTTTGTCAAAAATGAAGAGAGAGGCTCAAAAGATGGTGAAGTTTGATGGTGCCAGGAAAATCTTTGCGCTGTTGAGGACACACAAAGCTGTAAAGCACCTCACTGAGAAATACAGTGGAACTGTTAGAACCACAAATCAGAATTTAGTACAAAGAAATATATTTCCATGATTTGAGCCTCCTACAAAACATAATTAGTCCTTTTACTTACTGAAGGAAAATTCTGAAGGTTGGATATAGAGACAACTTCTTACAAAACTCATGATATTGGGAGGAAGAGTATCCAAAACCCTGGATACTCTAATATATACCTGATTTGGAGATTATCTTCCCCTTGAAAAATAAGAGATGCAAGAAACAATTTCTTGCTATTTTAAAAATTGTAAGCCACTTGAATGATCTACTGTTTACTTATCTAAGAAGTAATAGAAATAATTTGCCAGTGGCAAACTGTATTCTGAAAAATTATCAGCAAACATTATAGAATAAAACATTAACACTTCATTTTTTCTCTTAGGAATGCACTCAAGAATGTATATTTAAAATACTTTAAAATTACTTTGGTAAATCCATTTTCATTTACTAACTCATTATTATTAGAAAAATGTGTATGGAAAACATTTGCAGAAGACATATGTTTGCAAACGTTGAAGCTTGAAATAAAGCACTTTATTATTCAGACTGAATTGAATCAGACATAGCATCACACTTGCCATGTATTTCTAGATTTTTTTCTCTTTCTACCTTGATGTTTTAGTGCCCACTTTCCCACTGAAGATCCAGGGGGTGTAATAACCACTTCTAGAAATAAGAAATACATCTAGATTTTATTATTAAACATAAGGTGCTGTGGGGTTGAATTATTAGCATTAAGAATATTCAAATTGATATTTAGTCTAACCTTGCCATGTGCTGCAGTTTATTATAGAAAAATTATTTAGATATGGATTAGAAGATTTCTGCTTGCGATATGATTGGTTGAAAACATAGAAAAAGCTGCTGAAAAGTTCCATGTTAATATTTTTTTAGAAGGAATAGCCTTTGTGTAAATATTTCTAATTTTCTCCATTGTTTACTATGATACACTTAGTGATTCTATTTTAATATATGATTATGAAGAGTTAATGATTTTTCCCTTTATCTGGACCTAATAAAACCACTTGGTTATTGAAAATAGTTTTTAATAGAAATCTTAGAAGAAAGACACTGTATAAAAACATAAATAATCTTTAAAAATGGGTGATTTTTTCTGTGAAAAAGGAAAAGATATAAAATATAAAAAAACATGTTACAATATGTTTTTCAATGAAAAGATGTCATGTCTTTGTAATTAACCTCACAATGTGTCTTTTCAATAAGTAGTTCAATTTCGAGTATAAGGAGAAAATCTATGGCACAATGCCTCATCTCTGAATTCAGAATTGAGAAGTATATATTTGCTGAACAGTAATACTTCAAACTCCATTACTTTTTTCCTTTGTAAGCCTTTTATGACCTTTCCATAAGAAAAAGAAAACCACAGTTGTTGAATAATAAGATGTGGTCCAAAATAAAGAAACTCGTACATGACTGTATATTTGACACACATCGTCTTAATTTCTACTTAAGCCAGGTGAGGAATATTTGGGTTGTTGTTTTTTTGTGGGTTTGTTTTGTTTTGTGGTTTTTTGTTAGGTTTTTTTTTTGTTGTGTGGTGTTGTTGTTTGCTTGTTTGTTTGTTTTCCCTTTGTTTTGTTAATTTTATAACCCTCTTGAACCTAAGGGAGTATTCTCCCCAGGAGAAAATGGGTGTGCAACAGTCCAGGCTCCCATCATCCATTTGTGAGTCAGTTCCTGATCCTGGCTTTGTAATAAAACATTTAGTCACCTTCCTCTCAAAGCTTTACCAAGGCAGGTTTGATTTTGGTATAAATAGTGACATTATTGAGTGGCAAATAATCACTATGACTCCTGTGAAACCTGAAAGTCAGTCATTTCTCATAGGAAGGCTGACTGATGCCTTCTTTTTTCTGCATCCAGAAAAAGTGCCGTTATTCCCGCTTGCACACACACATATACATACACTTATGCTACATCTTTTATAATTAGAAGACTACAGCATTAAATTAAAGTTTAAAAGAATTAACTAAAATTTTAATGAAACAGTTTGGCATGGAATCAAGAGAAATGTGAAGGTTTTGAGATGGAATGAATAGACCTGTCTGGTGAAAGTGAAGGAAGTAACACTAGTATGGGAGACACGCTGGGCTGAGAGAGGCTGAAGAAAGGTGACCCTAGCCTGGGAATTGTGAAAGACCTATAGGACAAAGCAGGTCAGGGATAAGATTTCAGGATTGGAAGGAATAGCATCTTTGGAGGACGATAAACTGAAACCTAGACTGGCCTGAGTTGTAGGTGACCTACAATCCTACCCTGGATTAGGGTTGATGTTAGGGCAGGTTGTTCAGAGTTTCCTTGGTCATGAAGCATTGAATCTGGGCACTTCTCACCTGGACCTGTTGTGAGGTAAAGATGAGAAGCCTCTTCTCCCCTGCAAGGGACTGTGATTCCTTCCTTACTCTTGAGCACCTCAACACGTATGAGCACTTAGCACTGATGTTCTAGCCGTGCATGGTTTCTTTT
This sequence comes from Melanocharis versteri, assembly GCA_013397845.1. Taxonomy (NCBI): domain Eukaryota; kingdom Metazoa; phylum Chordata; class Aves; order Passeriformes; family Melanocharitidae; genus Melanocharis; species Melanocharis versteri. Next base: position 3,537,804 of record VZTG01005248.1, on the reverse strand, counting down.
GTTAGAATAAACAAATACCTTTAGTTAGAATGTCATAGTAGTTTTGCAACATTAAAAAATACCAAAATAAACCACAAACCAAAACAATGCACTAAACTTCACCAGTAAAATTTCTAACCTTTCTAAGAAAAAACATATTAAATCTCCTGAAGAGAATTGTATTGAAATAAAAGGTCTGACTTCCATGTTTTTGAAAACTGCAGGAATAGAGGTGATGGCAAGAAGTCGTAATAGCTGCCAGGAGACTAAACTACACTAAAGACTCCCAGATTGTATGAAATAGCAACAAACACTGAAAGAGTCATGGCAAAGCTGACAGATACACAATACAAGCAATTTACTGATTATCTGGGGAAGATGATAAAACACCTGCTGCTTACTAAAGTCCACTAGCTATCAGCATTAGAGAAAAAACATTTTAATTCTCCTCATCTGCCTCTATGTCTTTTACTTTGTTTTATGATGCACTTCCCCATCATTTTCACAGAGATATATCTTAAAGCAATTGTATACATGTCTTTTTGCATACAGAATGACACAAATGAAGATTACTTAAACTTTCTATTCTGAGAAAAGAAGGCCTTTAAAAATCTGTTTTGAATAAGCTATAGAAGCATTGTAACTCTCTGATCTACCACTTCTGGAGATAGCATGGTACATTTATCATAACTTGAATGAAGGGTGTGCTTATGGATTTTTCTTTTAAACAGAAAAATCAGACAAGAACAAAAAAAGGGGTTAAGAACATTTGTAGGTTGAATTTTTGTACCCCAAAATTATTTCATGTTACACTCTTGTCCATGAATCTGAGTGCTGCTGGAATTATTTTAGAACATAAGTCTGTACCTCAGAGGTGAATGAAGATATCAGCATCTGGGCAGTCTTCAATGTGTGAAAATATTTTATTTTAATATATTAAAGGCAGAAAAGCATAGGAAAAGACCCCAAGAACTTGCTTGCATGAGTAAAAACTGCAGATGCTTTTTGACCTTGGATACAAGTGGTTTTTTATAAGTGTCATTTTTAGGAATCTGTCTAGCTCAACCTCATAGGGTTGATTTTCTATTCTGATTTCTTGTTCTTTTTTTTAAACCTAATTGTTAGAACATATGAATTGAGTGGTCTCTGATATCTCTTTCTATTCTAATTGGGTATCCTGAAAGCCAGCCAGATACAGGTGTTTTAGAGACAGTGGGTTGCATTCTACTGTTTGGGGAAAAAAGCATCTTGTGAATGTGTGTAGCATGTGTCAATCATTAGTGACTCTTCTTCTGAAAACCATTGCGAGTTATTGTGAGCTAGCTGCTGCATCCAAAATGAACCCTGAAATATTAACCAAGAGAATCACAGCTTATGAGGTTGGATTAAACTCTTCCTTATGAATTTATCTTTTTTTTTCTATAAAACCCCTTTTTAAAGTATGTTCATCAGAGACTTTTATCAAAAAGATAAAACTTTTTTGATTAATATTAGTCATTTAAATGCGGTTGTAAATATGAATGCATTTATGCACTGAATTTTAGCTGTGTTCTTGAGTTGTAGTTCGTATCCATGAAATTTGAAATCACACTGATTTCAAGAACAGTGAAAAATTATCACTTAACTAGTGGACAGTCTTGAATCACAGTGGTATTAACAGCACTCTTGGCTTTTATGGTGTGAGCAATATGACGAAACCAAGGGCCCCTAACTGGTGATTTTCCATAGGGAGAGTACTGGTGTCAGTGCCCAGGCGCTGGCAGTGGGAGCTGTGGGACAGCATCCGTGAGGGGACGATGGGCTCGCCCTGAGAGGATTCCAGCCAGCTCAAAACAGACCCACCACTGGCCACAGCTGGGCCCATCAGCAAAGCTGGTGGTGCCTCTGTGATAATATGTTTAAGAAAGGGTAAAACCATCTGTGTCAGCTCCGAAAGAGGAGTGCGAAAATGTCAAACAGCCATTGACACACCAAAGTCAGAGAGGGAAAAGGAAGAGGAGGAGCTTGAGGCTCTGGAGCAGAGTTTTCCCTGCAGCCCATGGGGAGAGGTCTGTAGATCAGGTGTATCCTGAGGAATGGCAGGCCCCACACTGGAGTAGGGGAAAAGTGTGAGATGGAAGAAGTAGCAAGTAAGAGCTTTAAGTACTGACTCCAATGCCCCATTCCCTGCCCTTTGCACCACTCAGGAGGGGAAGATGTTGAAGAGTAAGGAATGGAGGTGCAAAAGTGGGCGGGAGAAAAGTATTGTTTTAATTTTCATTTTTGTTTCTTGCTACACGAATCTGTTTTGATTGGCAACAAATGAATTTTCCCCTAGTCTTTATTTCAATCCTTGATCTTTTTCATCGTGTTTTCTCCCCCGTGCTCTTGGTGAAGAAAGGTGAAGGTGCATCTGGGTGAGCAGCTGGCATGTGCTGGTCATTGTCAACCCACTGCAGGAAGTAATGTTTCCAGGTTTTTCTTCTAATGTTTCTGTAATTCTTATGGTTTAACCCTGGTTAATTGTTCCTAACTTAAATTCAGTCAATAGCGTGGAGCAGTCTTCCCACATTTGGAATGCATAGGTTCAAATTACATTTATAGGTAAAGTGACAGGACAGGTCTCTTTCTCCTGGCAGAGAAGTATTCAAAGTACTGTAGTCACCTACCTGTCATTAAAACTAGGCCTCACTGACTGCTTCCTTGACTGTCATGGAAATTTTAGATGCATCAAGAATAGAAAATTTGCATTAATTTACAATCAAAATGTTCTTTTTTATTTCCCAAATATGTTAGTGGGATTTAATATAGTTCTAGCTGCAGCTGCAAGCAGAATCCCTTATAATGGTTGACTCTGCAGCTGGGTTTCACATGCGCTGTGTAGGAGAGTTCTTACAGAACTGCAATTAATTTCTTTAGAGGTGATCATATTTTTTGGCACACAGTTTTGGAAAATGCAGACTGGCTTTTTGGTGTCACTGTGGTTATGACTAAATAGCTACTGTTGAATGCTTTTATATGCTGGCACGAGGTACTTGGTGTAGTGCTATTGTACTTGATTCTGTGTTATTCCTGCCTTGGCAGTGCCACTGTTCTATCAAAACAGGTGTATATTGCACATTACACAATGCAGTTTCTAAAATTGACTTCAGTGAAAAGATTGTCTTCTATAACGTGGTCCTTACTTTACTTCCACAGGCATGAAATGCCTCCCCAGCACAGCTGTTACCTCTTCTGTAATATGTTATTCCTATTATTCATATTACAGTAGCGCCCAAGAGCCAACAGAGAAGAGTCCTCTTTGTTCCAGATGTGATACCTAGAGTAACAGACACCCATTGAGGAGCTTACAGTAGGGATTGCAGAGGCCTTAGATGCCATGTAAGAGGTATGACAAACTGTCCCAATCTGAGGTTCACTAAGAGTCAGCCCAGCGATATGTCCTGTCATTCACAGTAAGCCCCCTGCTGCTCCAGCTGACACTGCTGTGAATATTCAGTCCCATTCCACAGCCAAGGGCAGGAAAAGGTGGAGCACACACACATTAGCAGATGGTGGCATTAGTAGATGTTCTGTTCTGTGCTCTTTAGTGCTTTTTTACTCTATTTTAAAGTAGAAATGAATACATATACATAGATAGACACTTCAAACTGAGAATATATTTAAAGGAATTTCTTCCTGTTTTCTGTAATCAACAGGAGTTCTGCCATTCATTGATTAATATTCGAGCAATGTGAAGTCCATGATGATGTATTTCTGACATCCTGGATTTAAAAATGATACACTTTAACACTGTAATATTTTTCTTCACCTTTCTAAGTAATAACAAGAACAGTTATTAATATTCTGGAAAAGCACAACCGTTCAAATTTGGACAAATACATAAACAGGATTTAAAAGGCAAGAATTATTGATGTCAATAAACAAATTCTTCATCAGTGTTACCTGACTATTTATAAATCTGGATAATCATTTTCAAAAATAGTTTTCAGATAAACTGCCTAAATTTAGGGTTGAATTATTTTCTGCCATACTGGAAACATAGAAGAGATCATTCACAATTTTTCACAGCTTAAATGATTATTTAATGGAGAATGCACAAGATTGAAAGCTTTTTTCCACATTCTCCTGGGCATATTGATAAATCATGCAAGTAGTTTTATATCCTGTAATTTTCTACAGTGCATGTAGAATCACCTTCAGTTTACAATTTTTTTGGCGATTGAAAATTACATTTTTCTTTATGGTTAAGTATTTCTTTCTACCTCCTTCCACATAAGGTTACTGGAAGTAGTGGTTATATCTAACAATGTCAATCATCCATTCTAAGCTGAGGAGTTACCCCTAATAATGGTTATTTTACATGCAACTCTATCTTAATTTTCTTATTCATACCAGCAAGCAGAATAACAGAAATAACAGGATCTTTTAAAATAGCTTCCATAAAAACTGCTAGCTGTTAAATTAATCAAGGAGAAGATAGAGAACAGTTCTAAACTAAAAATGGTTCAAGTACATGGAAAACTTGAAATATAATTTTTTATCAATTGTATTTGAAAATGAAGGGTAGGGGGTACTACACAAGATTTCTCTGGAGTAGCTGTCTGAAATACTAATTTTTTTTTGTTTGGTTTGATTTTGTTCTAGTTTTGTTAGTTTGGTTTTTTTTTTTCCAAAACAATAATCTAGTTTTACTGGTTTTTTTACAAAAATATTTGACTGATTTATTCTTCTTCACTGAAGAGTTAAAGATTTTGTGAACTTTTGGTAAATCTGTTGATAAGCAACACGAACCTTAAAGCAAGGACACTTATCAATGCCCTAACGTTTAAATTAAACTGTTCAAAGGATGTTCTGCTCTTGATGTCTGTGTTGAACATGAGAGTAAGGGGATTGCTCTAATTCCCTCCTTTCTTTTTTAGCTCCAAGTTGGTTCAACTCTTACTGTATAAGAGGGACAAATATTTTATGACAAACCAGAAGTAAATGTCAGATGATGTGTTTGTGTCATGTAATCTTTCTCTATCAAGTTGTAGTTTTCTGTAAGATTAAGGGAGGATTCATACATCACTACTTCCTTATCTGGTGATTCACTGATATTGGTTAGAGAACATTATTTTATCTTTTCCATCGCCTTACTCATTGTTAAACAGTGATATGTTTTGTAAGCCATGTATTTGAACCAAAGTGCACAGCACATTCTGTATTTCCATGAGATATAAAAGAAAGCGGTGGGAGATCCTATTTTATATAAAGTCTGTCTGGTGAAACAAAGTTTCTCTCTATTAATTAAATGCCAGTGATTTGGCTTTGAGTAAGAATATCTGGATTTTGCAGGTAATAATGGTAACCTGCCAGGTCAAGTGATGTTACAGTAACAGCAAAAGGCTTATCTTTTATGGAGGTATTTAAACGTACTTAGGTAAAAAGAAATTAAGCAACTCAGTATCATTATAACATAAATATAAATACTTTTAAATCAGTTTTGAAAGGTTTTATTTTCTCTTTATTTGATTATTTGCAGTAGGATGCTGAGGATAAAGAACTAACTCAGACAATGCATAGTATGCAGTAAGCAAGAGCCTCATAGGGAGAACTGAGTAGAGAACCTCACTGACCTTACCTGGCATTTTGTGAGAGTTTCCCAGTATGTTGGTTTTAAGGGGCGCAAACTCCAAATTTCTAGTTTGTTTGAGCTATTTTATTGTTTTTTTTTTCCTGAGGTCAGATGAAATTCTTAATTTAACCATGAGGTTAAAGCACCATGAGCTCTTCCAAGAATTATTGTAATAATACTGACAGGGAGCGTAAACTAGTCTTCAGATAAGTTATCATCTGTGGTGGGTGTTACTTGCTTCAGCTCAGAAAGGAAGTTAAGAAAATGAAGAATTCTAGAAAATGGAACAAAATCAGGTTTATACACACTTTTATTATAAAGTATCCTCTTTTACTACTTAAGGAGACTGTCTTTTCATGCTTTTCTACTAAAAGAAGTTGAGATGATCCAGTGTTATTGGCACTCAACATTGTTTCTCTAACTTCCTTGTAAGTATACAAGGAATCCTCACTCAGTTCCAGAACGTATATTTAAAATACTAAAGTAGTGGTAGACTGCCTGAGTTGCTGTATCAAAGGAAGAAAGAAAAGAAAGAAAAATATTTTGTGTAAGTATGCAGCATAGTTTTGACAGTTGGCCAAGCAGAGTTCATATAATTCAACTTCTGCCTGTGTTCAGACTAATTTGAGTGCACTTGCCCATAGCTCTTCTGATAGGGTATGAAAGTGTAAAGGATTCCTGGTTTTGTTGTCCTTTCTGGGGGGAATAGAAAAATCACAGATTTTGTTCCAGTGTAATGTTGGATTCATATTTTTCCTTTGTAAACACTCAATGGGATGGAGTGTATAGCAACATAAAGTGATTACAGATTCTTTTCAAAAGTTCAAAGCTTCAGATAGTTGACTTTTCTAATAGGCTAAAGCTGCACTTCATAAAAGGTTTTAAGTACATGAGAACTCTCAACTAAGTCAGAGAGTTTATGTATATACTGCTGCAACTGCATCTTGTTCAACATTTTAACCATGTAGGGCTTAAGTTGCAATCCAGTGGTAAAATGAAGATGCATAGTCATAATTTAGATACATCAGCCCTCCAGATTTGCAACCAAATGCCTGTGAAAGTCTTATTTCCACAATGTACACTAGGATAATTCTAGCAGAGCCTAATGAAAAGCAACGTCTGAGGTAAGTATTTTTACCCCATTGGGTGAGAAGCTACAAATCACTGTTTTATACAAGAGCAGTATGTCCCCTACACAATGTCACTGCAAGGTTTCCAACCAGGAGAAATTAAGATATATTAGTTCTTGTATAAACAAGATGTTGTTTAATCAGACAGTTCTAGCTTCTGCTGGATATTTGTGTTGTACTGCATGTGGTTTTTTATGGATAGTACAAATCTCAAGCTAATCTGCTGCACAGGGCACAGCAGAACACCTGAGTCATCTTGTGTTTGTGTGTAGCTACAGCTTCCCCTGAGTTCCCAGTAGTGTTTGGGGCATGGATGTTTGTTGAAGCATTCTGTTTGGAGCACATTAATTTGAGACAAGTTTGGAAATTAAGGGTTTAATCTTCTCATCTAGCCGTTGTTAAATTTTTCCGCCTTGGAGTGGCTACAGTATAAGGATATATTCCATAAGAGAAGAGACTATTTTTATTCAGGATGGAGGTTCTGAATTAGACAAGCAGGAAAGTTATTAGGAGCAGGATGGTTTCACATGAGAAAGCCTGCAGCTGTTGTCTGACTTCCATTGTTATACTTTTTCTGAAGGAAAACCCGAGGACTTTCAGAGAAAAAAAGAGGTGATTAAGTATTGGATTTTGGATTGGATGAAAGGCAAAAGATGTGTATGCAACCTACTGAGGCCACAGTCTAAACAAACACTGTTGCTTCAACATATGGGGACTGATGAATATAAATATAAGAGTACTGTGGAAAATAGAGCAGTACTCTTACAGGATGTGGTACTGAAGATTAGGAGACTTAGAAATGGCTTACTTAAGAGGTTATCAAGTTGTGGTTTTTATCTTATCTAAGAATATTAAAAATAGCCATCCAATCAATCTAGTCTTCAATTTGCTATTAGCAGTTTAATATCTGATAGTCCTTGCTATGAACAATGTTTTGGGGGCTGGTACTGGAAGCTAGCTCTGGATTGTCTGTGCATTACCTTGTATTAATTGCAGTCCTTCCAGAAATGGGGAAAAAAGTAGTAGCAAAAAGATAAGCTATTTAGGAAAAGCACCAGCCTCACCATTTCCTGTGATCTGTTTTCAATGTAGGCATTTTGGCACCCATAGCTGTCATGTTAGAGATGGAAGAGGATACATTCCTTACTATTGCATACCTGTATTTGTTTATGGATTTGCTGCTCAGGATTTTTTTTACCTTTCCAAACCTGCTGATGCTGTCTGCTTTCAAAACCTCCTCTGGTTTTGAAACCTCCACAGTCCAGAAATTTAATACATTTTGAAAAGCAATATGACTTTCATTCTTACATTTCTGTGTAAAGGAATATTCTTTTACATGTTTGAAATTGAACTCCTACTGTTTTTATCAAGCACTCCCTATTCTTGCACTGAGGAATTTAGTCAATTTCATTTTGTATTTGTCTTAGCCACTGGCACCATGAGTTTTGCAAACTTTGATCATATCTCTTGTCCATCTGCTTTCCAAATTGGAGAGTCAGAATCTTTAGTCTCTCTTTGTAACATAGCTGCTTTATTGCTTTTAGCACATCAGCTGATCTCTAACATTGCTATATCCACTTTGACATGCAGAGACCAGAGCAAAACACACCATTCAGGATATGGACACCTCCTGGTTTTTATGACATAAAAATGATATATTTGTCTTGCTCCCAGTATTCTTCCAAATATCTTGTTGACTTTCTTGGCTGCCATTGCATACAAACTCATTATTTCAGCGAACTATTGATGATCCCAATGGCTCTGTCCTGAATTGCAACTGCTACTTTTGTGGTCAGCTTTACACAGACATCACTTAGTTTCTTTATCCCTAGATATAGTATTGTCTTATATTACTCTACAGTGAAGATTATCTAACACATCTTTCACAATATCTTCATAGGCAAACTCAGGAGCTGTGGACAGCATGAGTGGACAGTGAGATGGATGAGAACTGACTGAATGGTAGTCTCCAGGGGGTCATGATCAAGGATATGATCATAAACAAGGAGTAGTTAGGGGCCTGTCACTAATGGTGACCCCCAAGATTAAATACTCGACCCAGTACGGTTTAACTTATTCTTCAGTGACTTGGATGAAGGGGCAGATGTCTCCTCAGCAGAGGAGCACAAAGCTGGGAGGAGTGGCCAATACCCCTGAGTGCTGTGCAGCCCTTCAGGAGGACCTTGACAGGCTGGAGAGATGGGCAGAGAACTGTCTGAAATTCAGTGAAGGCAAGTGCAGGGTTGTGCATCTGGGGAAGAATAAACTCATGTACCAGCACAGGCTGGGGGCTGACCTGCTGGAAAGCTGCGCTGTGGAGAAGGAGCTGGGGGTCTTGGTGGACAGCAAGCTGTCCAGTAGCCAGCCAGTTAAATCCTGCCTCAAGGAGCATCCAGTCCTATTCTGTGATTACAGTGTGCTTCACACAACAGGGAGTCTGATTCTTGGCTGGGCTGCAGGCACTCTTTTAATGGTAGCAAGTATTTAGGAAGATGACTTGAAGCATGAAAGTATGGCCATAATTCTCAGGCTATATGATGTCTCTGTCCACTTACAGCGCATCTTTAATGTGTTTGTGTTTCAGTCTAGTGGCTTCACTGTACCACATGTAAAAATGCCAACTCTGTTTTAAAACTAGCTTGCCTGGGGACAGACAGCAGTTTAGCCATGATAATTGGGGCTTTCTATGCTCAGTGGCACCTTATGTGTGCCTTTCATAGCTCTTGCAGCTGAATCCTTTTGTACCTGAGCCCTGAGCCTGTCTAGACCAAAATTCACTACAAAATTTCTAGACAAAGGTGCAGAGTAGACTACTGGAAAAACAAAATCTGGGTTTGCAATAATATATTTTTGTCTGTTCTTTAGCTCTGTGGAGGCTATTTTCATTCCTTTTGCATCTCAATAAGGCTTTTAACATATGCTTGATACATAATTGAAAGCACTAAAGGCAATGGCTGCAATGCATATAATGGCTAACCTGGTATTATGTGCTGGGGCATTAATGTGCAAGAATATCTAGCAGTAACAGTTACAGAAGGCAAGCAGTCTTTGTTTTAGATGGAAATTGCAGCAAAAAAAATATAAGGGAAATGTTCCTTAAATAAAAGTTTTATTAGTTTTACCAGTACTCCACATTTAAATACTGTCAGGGATAAATTTGAAAAAGACCTAATGTTTTTCTATTAAGTTGTTATGACTCCCTTCATCTTTTCACAGTGTAACAGTTTGCAGACAGAATACTAAAGACAACTGTGGATCATTGCTAATTCTGTTAACTGGATGATTAAAATGACAAGAACATCTGCAAACAACTGTTGCTGGTATTATTGCTGTGCCTGAAAGCTCTGCTGTTGCTAAAGATCTGACAGTGTTTCCATTACTAAATCTCATCGTAATTCTCATTGGGCTTGAACCTGGAATTCATATTCTCAGTCCAAAAGACAGTTTTTGGACAACATTTGGAATTAGCCACATTTTAGTTACAGAAAAGTGAGAGAGCCACAAACACTTGACATTTTTTAAAATGCATTGTATGTTCTAAAAGGTTTTTACTGCTCTTAAAATTATTCAAGTCATAATATTTTTATGAATATCATGCATACTCGATTGTTCTGAATAACAGGAAATGTGACCATTTGAAACGGCAAAACATGTGAAGCATGTGGACATAGATTCTGCAGATATTTACACCTGCACTTAATTTCTTAAACATGAGTACACCCTCCCTGTTGATTTAGTGAAGCTGTTCAAGTGCTAAAATCTAAAAGAACATGCAGATATTTTTTGGTGGTCAATAAATTGCCCTGTTGCTCCTGCAGAAGTTTATTTTAATCTCTCTCGAAGCCAAACTGTCCGCTAAGAATCATGCTTAATAGAGTCTAACTGCACACTCTGATTAACCTAAGTAAGACCCTGATTTCACTATCTAGATAACACAGATAATATCTGTGTATTATCTGTCTATAACTGCTTTTTTCTCTCATAGCCTATGCATATAAGATGTAGAATTTCACTAGTCATCTCTCACCCACCAAGGCTGGATGGAAATGACACAGGAGAGAGAGTCTCTGGTGGTCCCTCTGGGACTTCTTGCCAAAGTCCCATCAGCAAAGCTACAAGGAAGTTTTGGCAGCGAGAAACATGCACTGGCTAAATATAAGTCCAAATTCTATCAAAGGTGAATATAAATTTTATCTCTTCCTTCCTTTTCTAATTAACAGTTACTAGATGTAGGCTGAAAAGTTAGTTGTCTTGGGTTCTTGATATTCCAGCTGGTAACTGTGGACTTTTTCAGCACAGTAATTTTTCTTCACAAGAAAATGTCACTGAGAATTCTGTAAGCTGTATCATTGCAGAAGTTCAGAAGGAGGGTGACATGTTTTATCAAATCATGGAATGCATTTAAAAATACATTTGTGAAGTGCAATTAACTTTGAATATCTCCATTTGTGGAAAGCGTTATTTCTGAGAAGATCTTTAGTTTATGATGATGCATGTGCCCTACAGAAAGCCAATGCAGAAGCCTATAAACAAACTGGTGTCCTTTTTTGAATTACAGATTTGTATTTAATGGACTTTTCAGCATAAAGGCATATGAATATTCTTTTGATGCATGTCAGAACCGTCAGTTTCCCAAAGACATTTTTTGTATATATATGGAAATATCAGGCTTCCTTTTTTCTTTGGAGAAAACAGGCCAAGAGCATTCTCATTTGTTTTACTAATCTAGTTGTTAAATGCTGGTCATCTAAATTAAAAGACCATATTTCCAGAGATTCCTAGCTCATAAGCCAAAATAAGACTAGAAAAGAGAAAAGACAACAATTTTTCTATTTCATTATTGACACTATGCAATAAAACATAGATTTTCTTAATTGTTTTCAGCTAAATTGTCACATGCAGATTCAAAGTATATCCTAATAAGCAACACAAATATAAATGTATGAGTTGTATTATAAAGCACTTTGTGTTAATAATAGGAGATATAAATCTCTTACCAATTCAAATTTGTGTGCAATTCTGCCTCAGATTTATTTTAAGTGAGGAGGACAATTTGCATACAGTTTAAATGATAGCTGAGTACAGCTGATCTATACAAAAGATATTTAAAAACTATTGTTCTAGTCTTGTCAACACATTGACTTAATCCATAAGAAAGTGAAAAAAAATGATTACTATACGGTTTTGAGTCGCTAATTCAATTTTATTTGCCATAGGTACAATATTCAGGCAAATGACCCTCACCCTTTTCTTAAATATAAGCAGCCATTAATATTTTTCTATAGGGGGACTGTAGCTAATCCCTCTGCTTGCAGATATTGTCTAATCCTGATTCTCCTCAACCCTACAGACATTTCCTAGGAAGATACTGAGCTTACATATCTGTACTTTAAAGTGTTAACACAGCCTCTAACACTGTCACATAGTGAGGAATCTTGTCAAAATTGAAAAATGTAATGTTTTAATAGGCAAGATATTCAAATCAATTTTATTCCAGGTAAAATTAGAAAGCCAGTGTTCATTTCAGCTTTAGATTTTTTTGCCGCTCTGTGTTGCCCTAGCCACATGAATTTAAAATCACGCCTAAAAATGGTTGAATTGGGCAAAATTTTCTTGTATATTATATTTCAATCAATTTGCCACTTTTCCTTCATGGGGTTAAGCTGTGTTATAATCGTGCGATCACGAATACTTTTCCATGTAATTTCTTGATCAAATGTTGATAAAGAGTACTTTTGAAGTTTCATTTTGACTCACTTTTATTTCTTTTCAGCTAAAAAGGCTTTAATAAAGGCTGAGTTAGTGAGGAGAACATCTAGAAGAAGAAACTGTAAGCAATTTTCGACTCTTTTTAGTTACCACCATTTTCTTCACTGTTTCCAAATGGGGCTTGCATTCCAGTACTTTCCTATGCATTGGTCCTCGTGCTTTGACTTTGGCTTCAAATTCTCCCACCAGCCTTTGTGTAACTTGAAACAAGGATTACAAGACTATTACTAAAATTTGCATGAGGAAGCAGAAACACATTGATGATTTTGAAATCTAAGCACATAAATTGTTAGGAATAATCCTCTCTACAATGAGAGAGGTCCCAGAACTGTTTTTTCTAATCTGATTTCTTATTACCAGGACACACTGTAAGTAATGTTGTGCAAACAGAATGAAGGTACTCAAAGAAATACAGATTTAATTTATCTTCATGTAACTGGGTCACTAAGCTGCTTGGTCTTCATTTTGTTACCAGTCAGTAGTAATGAGATGTCTGCACAGCAGCTTTCTCATTTAATGTGGGAATAGAGTTTTTTAGTCATTGTTCATATCAATAAATTTGCTCTTAAGTGTGAGGAGCTTGGTTTGTATCTTGGCACAATCCAGATTTTTGTATTGGTGGTTGTTTCTCAGCGGAGCAGGAGTAAACAACTGCTGTGCTTGCTGGTGCAGAGGAGAGGATGGATGGGCTAGAAAAAGTTAAAATCAGTTTCTATACTTTGAAGAATCCAGGACAAACCTGTTTTGTGACAATCATCTTTTACAGTCTGAGTAGCATACTGAATATGGGTATGCTAGAAACTGAGTTTGACATAAAATAATTTCTATTTTTTTAATTATTATTTTGTTGATTGCTTGTTTGTCTGGTTTTATTGATTTTTTTTTTGAACTGGATTATTATTGTGGGAAAAAATCTTAGATAATGGTGCACACTTGTTCAGTCCGTGATCAGGATAAATTTACTATTGTCAAACACTGCTTTTGGGATTTTGGAGTGAAAAGTGCTTTGCAGAGGCAGGCATTATTTAAATGGAACAAGTCTATTTTTTTTGTAACTACTTTCCTTCATTGTGTCATTTTCTACTTTTTTTTTTTTTTTGTAAATCTGTGTGTTAGTGACTTGTATATGTGAAAGTTTATACTTCAAGTCTGATATCAAACTACTAATGCAGGGATCAGTACTCTATTGTCAGAAATGGTTATATAAATATACTGAAAGTTTATGCAATTTATAGTTGAAGTTTTCTACATATAATCGTCATTGCAAGTGCAATATAGACATGCTAAATATTTTATATTTACGTACATACTATAGTATGACAAACTAAACACACAAAATATTTTTAGTTTTAAACAAATGCAGAATTCTTTTTTGAAAAACAAGTAGAAAACTATTAAATATATTGTGTTATGGTATAACTGGGTAATCATACTGACTCCCAATCTGAGATAAGCAATTTTTTACTGTCTTTGGATATGATGCTTGAAATAAGTAATAAGTGAAGGATGAAACCCAAAAAGAAATCTAAGCTTAAACTCATGCTATCTATATAGAGAGTTAGGAGCCTGTATGCTTTGATGTTGCTTTAATCCACTTTTCTCCAGTTGTCAGATATTAAATATCACGGGGCATATCATGAGCTCGTGTAATTTGTTACAGTGATATTGAAGGTTAATGGAGCTGAAAGGCCAGCTGAAGGTCTGGCCCTATAATGCTTCAGCTATGTACACAAATCTGTAGAGCTGAGCTATTACAAGTATCTTCCTCAGGAATGCCTTTCTCGAACACTTTTCTACTTGCATTTACAATGGATATATTGCATCAGATTTGAGGGAAAAGGGAGTCCTAGCAATTGTCCTAGCAGTGGGAGTTGGGCAATAGCTTGTAACTAGTCACTACCTACTACAGTACTGCTGCTTTTTCATGAGTTGGAGATTGTGTCACTGCCTCCAGGACGCTGAGGACAGCAGGAATTCAAAATCCATTTTAAACTGGACTGACAAAGAATCATGTATAAGTCAGCTTTCTGGAGAAAGCTGGTCTTGTATCTGGTAATGTAACCAGGAGTGCTGTCTTTTTCCTAAAAAGATACTTGCTGTACTGTTAGCAGACATAATTTTCTTGTATTTTATTATATGAAATACTGAGGCCAGCAGTGTGAATTTCAACTGAGCCAAGTGCCTGATCCTGCACTTCTATCACAACAACCCCAGACAGGGCCACAGGCTGGGGGAAAGCAGCCCAGTAGAAAAGGACTTGGGAGTGCAGATTGACAGCGGCTGAACATTGGCTAACATGTGCCCAGGTGGCCAAAAAGGCCAATGGCATCCTGGCCTGTATCAGCAATAGTGTGGCCAGCAGGACCAGGACAGGGATTGTCCTCCTGTAGTTGGCACTGATGAGGCCACACCTCAAGTGCTGTGTTCATTTTGGGCCCCTCACTACAAGAAAGACCTTGAGGTGCTGGAGCGAGTCCAGAGAAGGGCAGTGGAGCTGGGGAAGGGTCTGGAGCACAAGTCTGATGAGGAGTGGCTGAGGGAGCTGGAGGTGTTTAGCCTGGAGGAAAGGAGGCTCAGGGGAGACCTTGTATTGCTCTCTACAAGTGCCTGAAAGGAGGCTGGAGCCAGGTGGGGGTTGGTCTTTTCTCTCAGGCAACAAGCAATAGGACAAGAGGAAGTGGCCTCAAGAGGGAGGCTCAGGTTGGACATCAGGAAGAATTTCTTTGCTGAAAGGGTTGTCAAGTGCTGGAATGGGCTGCCCAGGGAGGTGGTAGAGTCACTATCCTTGGAGGTGTTCAAGAAATGACAGGACCTTAGTGCCATGGTCTAGTTGACAAGGTGGTGATCGCTCAAAGGTTGGACTTGATGATCTTGGAGGTCTCTTCCAACCTGAGTGTTTCTGTGATTCTGTGGCATTTTATACTCAGGAGTGCTGGATTGCCAACATCTCTGAATGAATATAATCTATGGGTGTACTCTTTGCACACCTTCCCTCCTGCTTTGCAGAACATTTGGGTGAGTCAGAAGTATTGTGGTTTATGATTTCATTGTTAGGATCTTTGAAGTCCTGCTTCATCAATGTAAAAGTGTGTTTTCACTTTGAGAGGAATATAGTTCCTGAACTTCATATTTGCTCTTTAATGAAAATAAATGTTTCCATTGAGATAGTAACTTGATTTGGAAATTAATTTTTGATAAGATTATAACTAGTAAATAGAAATTGAGGTTTTTTTAAAAATAATGTTTCTGAAGACCATTAAAACTTTAATTACACAAATTTAACACCATGATTGAATAGAGTCATACTAGTGTTAGTGTAGAAACACATAATCATGGTATGATTATATGCAGGTGCTTTTATTGAAGAGGTCTGGGAATCACGGGTACAAACCCAAATCTGACTCCGACATGGATTTGCGATGGATACATTTTTATATCCTTTCCTTACATAACTGTTGTATAATCATGTGTTAAGCATTATCTTAATATTTGTCTATTGTGTATATTGATTTCACCCGAGCATGAGATTTAAGTCCCCTTCCCACAACATTTCTTATGCTTGTTGTTCCTATCTCATGATTCTCATTGAGATTAAACAATTGTTTTTAATTATACTTATAACATTTCTCATGATTGTTGTTCCTTTCTCATGATTCTTGTTTCGATTAAACAATTATTTTTAATTATATTTAATTACTAACCAATCATTGCATTTAACTTTATCATAATCTACAATACAGGTGAATACACAGGTGCAGTTTCACATGATCTTAGCAAAGACAATGCCCGCTCCTGTTCCCAAGGCTTACTTTAGCTACCACGATTTTAGAAACATTTTAACCCTATGCTATCACTAGCAAAGGATTGAGTAAGCTTGTTTGGTCTGTGTCCCATGTTCATTATCTTTAAATACATGTGATGTTTATGAAGGTAAAACAGAAAAAAAGAGTCAAGCTCAAGTGTTGTGTGTGTCTTGTTTCTCAGCAGCTCTCAATATTTTACAGAGAGAATAACATCTTGATAATTAAATTGCTTCCACATCTGTGCAATGGTGTCAGCAGGATACTGCCATATTGCATATGTTTAACAAATTACACATAATTTGTCTTTATATTTTCATTATGGAAATTGCATTCATATTATTCGACAAGAAGTACCACCATGTAAGAATGAGACAAGAAAATGGAATAACAAAACTGATTTTGAATATTTGCAAGGTAAATGCATTTTAACAAAGACAATAAAAATCCTGCTTTGGCAAGTTACAAGAGAAATAAACAAAGCTGAAATTCAGAGGAAACTTATTAATGAAAAGATTATTTACTTTTGTACTGTTGGAAGTGTTTATAGCATTAAAAGATAGAAAAGAAAATGCAGTCCAAGGGGAATGCAAAACTTCAAGGTTTGATGAGGAGTGAGACTTGATGGAACAGCAGTGAATGTGCCACAGAGCTTTGAGGCATAATTTGACTTACTTGAAATTGCAGGTTAAATTTAATTGTGATTGTTATCAATTGTTTAGCAAAAACTGCTTTTTGATAAGTAAACCTCTATGGGTTTTTTTGGATGCAGAAGAGAAGTAAACAAACCATCCCAAGAATAATTTTAAACAGTGGTTGGTTAAAAAAAAATATGGAAAATAGGCTCTCCTCCTCTGTGTGGTGTAATAAAACTATTTTTCTTTCAGGCAGGTTTAGTCAATACCCTCTGTCTGTAACAAAGGAACAGATCTTAATTTTTTTCTGTTGCTCGAAGTTAACAAAGCACATAGAGCTGATATCTAGAGGTAAGAACAACACCTGAGAATACAGTTCCTTATAGATTAAGGCAGGTTACTCTGTTTAAATATTTGCATGACTGCATCTTCTTAATTCTTATTCTATCAATTTGCATCCAATTTAGAGTGGTGCCTCAGGTGCTCATTGATTTCTGTTCTCTGTTACCAGTCTCCTTTCTTTCTGGCACTAAATACAAACAGAACATTAAAAATGAAGTGTTCCCTGCAGCTTTTCCTGGTAAATAATTTTATTACGTGGCATTAATCCAGACTTTTAATTAGTGGAGAAGTATACTGATGAAGGCATCTCTCTCTCGATGAGGAAAAAGATGGGTAGATATCATAATGAACAGAAGCTAAATTTGGTGGAGAGAGAGGAATATCTCTGATTTCTGTGAACATATATATTCCTATGTTGACAGGCTTCAGGCAGCAACACAATTTGACAGCAGATGAGGGCAGATTCTGGTCTCAACAACTTAATGGTCAGCACTTAGCAAGGGAAAATAATTGCAGGCCCTTTGGAGAACTTGGCTTGGCATGAGATGGTATCTTCAGGAGTTATATTCTCTGCACTTAGTCTCTAGTGCACCTCTTGGAGACATCCTTGCTCTCTTCTCTTTTAGCCCTTGCATCCTTTCCATCTTTTTTCATGTGAGCCCCAAATTCAGGAACCAGGCTTTAGCAGAACTACATGATGTATCCTGATACGAATTTTTAATAATAAGGAAATAGAGGAAATTATGAGGAAAACTATTTTCTGTAGAAAAGTATGGGTTTTCCTCATTGAATCAATTTTTTTGATCTTTGGAAAGTCCCAGAAAATCAACCGTCCTTTAATTTTACACTTAGGAAAATTGTTCATGAACCATAAAAGAGATAATCTGGACTTAGCCAATGGTTATGCCTTTTCCTATTTTATGGTCCTGGGCCTAAATTCTGGGGATGGTGCTCCCTGATTTTGTGTTTCTTTGCCAATGCAAAGTCGCCATAGCACCGTTCTTTTTCATGAGCATTGTTTTTGCAACTTTCTGGGGGGAAAAGGTGCATATCCACATCATCCCACTCCAATGGAGAGTGATGATGGCAGTGAGGCAGGTGGTCAGAGCCTGTACAGAATGACTGCCAGTTTATTCAGCGCTGGTGAGGCCACACGGGGTGTTCTGTGCCCAATCTGAGCTCCCCAGACAAGAACGACGTCGAAGCGGTTCCAGTGAGGAGGGTTACTTAGGTGAGCGTATGATGCACAAATAGAGTCTGAAAGGACTGATACTTTTCAGTCTGAAAAAGACAAGGCTAAAGGAAGACCTGACTGCTGTCTTTAACTCTTGAAGGGGAGGTTATAGAGAAGGTGGAGACAACCTTGGCTCAGAGATGTATGGTAAAAGGACAAGACACAGTGGGCACAAGCTGTAGCAAGACAAAATCTAACTCAAGGGAGGAAAAAATACATTCTCCAAGAGAATGGTTAAGCTGTGAAAAAGGTTGCCCAAGGCTGTGGAGTCTACATCTTTAGATATATCCAGAGGGTAACTTGACAAAGCCCTTAGAAACTGAATTGAACTTTTAAAGTTGATCCTGCTTTGTGTAGGGATGGATAAGATGATCTCCAGATGTCCCCTCCATCCTAAATTATTTTGTTATAGGGTGACCATTCCCATTTCCCTAGCTGTGTAAGGACAGAATAGGGATCTTGCTACCTCCCTCAGAGTACATTCTTCCTCCCCCTCCTGGATAGATTAGTATCCCACATAAAGTTCCCAGTGGTACTTCCCCAACAGTTGAAAAACAGAGATATGTGAAAGATTTTAAAGACCTGATTTTTAACAGATAGTCATCATTATTAATGAGCACAGCCCAAGGAGGGGAAAAAAGAAAGCAATTTAAATTCAAACTAAACTACAAAAATATTTTCACTGGCTTTGTTCTTTTCTTTTTGTGGGGAAAGAAAAAGAAGTGAAAACCGGTACTATAGCTATTTGTCCCTGCATATTTTATCCATCATTACCTGCGTAAGAATTGTGCACAAATAAAGAAATAAGGGACATGCAGCATGATTGTTAACACTTCAAAGAAGATTCTTCGTCACTGTGGGAGGCATCGGACATATCCCACTCCTCCAAATCCTTGAGAGTGAAGATCTGCAGCTTAGAATTCAACCAGTGGCTTTCAGCTTTTGACACAGACTACCTTTAAGAAGTAGAATTGAAGGAGTTTGAATGCGTGTAATGGATCCCTCTGAGAAACAGTATAATTGGTATGGCATTGGTCTGCTCTATTCCCTCTGCCTTTAGGGTAACTACTACATTCTCAGATTTCCCTTAAGATGAAAGGACTTTGGCTGACAGATGCCCTATACATTGAATGCATTGCTATAATCCAAACTGGTACGAGAAGGAAAAAAATTCAGTTCCCCATGAGTTTTAAGAACTGTGAATCACGTATCTGAAGAGAAATAATACCTTTCTAGCTATAACTCAAACTTATTTCCCCTTCTCTTTTATTCACTACTGTTAAATCAACACCTTACAGAGGAGGAAATTGCTAAGAGCTACATTGCTCAGATGGATATTCATGTGCATCACCTTTTGTTTCAATGGTGTTTGGATGTGTAGCTCCAATTTTCTCCTTTTACCCAAAGTACTGTTGTCTGAATATTGTTGCATTAGATTGTGAGAGCATCTGAGCAGCATATGGAATATTTAGCTACCTTACCCTTTGGTAAAATGTATTTTCTTCTTTTCCATAGTTCTCTTTTTCTTAAGCTCTATTATTTTTATCTAGTTATCCTTCAAAACATATTCTTCTTACTAGTTCTTATTTGCCCAGTTTTTTCTTTGTAGTTTCATTTCTATTTCCCAGTCAGCTTTTTGTCCTTGGCATTTGCATGTTGCATTCTGATCTTCTCTATTTATGTATTTCTTCTTATTTATTCCTTTGTTTCTGGTTTTCTTATTTTATCTTAATCCATCTTTGCCCCTGCCCTTTCTCTCTTTGCTGATACTCTAATTACACTTTCCCTTATTAATTCTAACCTCTCCTTCCAGGCAGAAAATTTCTATTTGGTATTTCTATTTGGAGTGACAAGTCTGTTTCATACCCTACCTCCATTTCTTTTTTGCCACAGATCCTTTCTAGGGAGGATGAGAATATGTCGGTTTCTTGCTTTCAGTTACATGTGCTCCATATACATATATTAATTTTCCATTTTCCTATTCCTTTACTATTGCTCTCTGTTCATCTTCTCCCCTGCAATGAGTGAAATTCCACTGTATAGATCAGCTATCAATAAGAATAATATTTTGATGATGCTATCATCTGTCTGATTTGTTTCTATCATGGCCAGGTAGAAATGCAGAGACATTCACAGATGGGCAGAATGTTGTCCTATGCTCTGTATACCAGTACAGACTTCACACTGGGATTGTAGCATGGATAGAGTTTGAATGACACAAGGAACTGAATAATTCAATTAGTCTAGCCTTATCACAAAGAAGCTTGAGAAATGCAAAATGAAAACTAACCAAAGCAAGAGTGTAGAGTGTTTGCCTTTTTGAAGATAATGTTTTCTTCTCTGAAATTTTATTTTATACAGTCAAGATCTTTGCTGGGTTGTCTACTTGAAATTAGGTTTTGTTTGCATCTGGCTCAGACTAGGTCACTTTTTTGAAACAGATGAGAAGGGTTTGGGTTTTTCTCAAAAGTTCTAAAATGTGCATAATATCAGAGTAGAAATAACAGTGATCTCTTCATATGTATGAAGAGCTCATGTTGGGAGACCAAATTCTAAATCCAATCAAGAAAATACTTTCACTTCGCTGCTAGTGATCAGATAATTACAGTGAAGTTCAGAACTGAAGTCAGAGGCAAAGAAAGATTTGTAAACAGGTGTAGTGGAAAAAAAAGGGGATGACAAAGAGCACATTTCTATATCTTGACAGGATTTTACTTTGACGATTTGTTTTTCTTGAGATAGAAGTACTCTTTTTTTGTGGCTCAAATTTCTTTATTAGCATCTTGCTGGAGTGCAGAAAATGCCAGGTTTTTTTGTCTGAAGTACAATGTACTCTAAGGAATGGCTTTCAGAGAGGATGGTGCAAGTGCATCACTAAAGTATTTGCTAGGACAAGTAACAAAGGCATAGCAATGATGAAAGTCGCATCACTAGAGAAAAAGTATATTCTAGCCAAGAAAATGTATAAATTGCAGATTTTCCTCAAAAAGCTTTCTTCTTGTAGTTTCATTGTTAATTATAAGGCAAGCATTGTTTTGATCTTCTAAGAAACTACTCTGAGCAGAAAATGAGAACACAATTACACTCTTCTGTCTCTGTAGGCAAAAGTATGCTTGACATTAGAGCCTAAGTGCCAGAAAACCTATACTCCATTTTGTCTTTAAAAATTTCAAGGATTTCTTCATAGCAGTTTGCATGGTGCTGTGTTTTGGATTTGTGACAAAAACATTGTTGGTAAGACACTGGTGTTTTAGCTATTGCTGAGCAGTGCTTACACAGAGTGAGGGCCTTTTCTGTTCCTCATGCTAGCAAGAAGGCTGGGGGTGCACAAGGAGTTGGGAGGGGACACAGCCAGGACAGCTGACCCCAAAAGTCCCAAGAGACGTTACAGGCCATATGGTGTCATGCTTAGCATATAATCTGGGGGAAGATCATGGAAGGGGGGACATTTGGAGTGGTGGTGGTATTTTTCTTCCCGAGTCACTGTTATGCATGGAGCCCTGCTTTCCTGGGCATGACTGAACACCTGCCTGCCCATGGGAAGCGGTGAATGAATTCCTTGTCTTGCTTTGCTTGTGACCGCAGCTTTTGCTTTCCCCCATAAACTGTCTTTATCTCAGCTCACATGCTTCCACACTTTCACCCTTTTGAGTCTCTCCGTCAGCCCACTGAGGCGAACTCAGTGAGCATCTGCTTGGTGCTTAGCTGCCCAGTTAGAACAAATACTGTAATCACAATGCACTTCAACTTGAAGATGTGGTTCCTTTATTGAGTGCCTGAGAAACAAAAATACGTGGTCCTTTCAGAATTTAATTATAGTAAACTGTATTAATTGTGGTAAATAGGTTAGTAATTTGAACTAAATTACAACAAATAGCCAAGAGACAAAGGCAGAAAAACAACACAGTAGAAAAAGAGAAAGGAAAAAAAAAAAGTTGAAATACTTCAGAAGAGATTTCAGTCTCCTCTCTCTGGTGCCTTTGCTTTTCTTTCCTTTCATTATCTTTGGTCACTTGTCTAGATCATGGTTCTTAGAGGTGTTCAGAGAACTGACAGGTCCATTAGTTCCTTGAGTCCATTGATTCTCATTCTTCCTTTAAGGCCACTGTCAGGAAGGTATAAAAAATGGTAAAGTTCTTTGGCTTCCAAAATGCTGGTTTAATACATTCTTTTAGAAGATATCCAATTAGATGCTTTAAATCTACTGCTACAATACCATATAAGAAAAGTTTTGAGCCTTATGCTGATCTTTGTTTTTAACTTCTGCCTCCCTGAGTGGTAAACAAAAAATAACTCTGTGACGAGAACTAAGAAAAGTACAGACCACTGAATACTCCCTCTTTGTGGAGTCTTATAGGCCTGTGTCAGATTATTAGCATTTTTCTTCATTAGGCATAGCAGTAAACATATTTTCCATTATTATTGTTGCTGTTATTATTATTATTATTATTATTATTATTATTACTATGTTAACATCCTTGAAACCTCTATCCCATTGGTTATATTTGAGTAATGATTTTGAAAGTTATTAAGAAAGCAGTAGCTACAGGACATGAATGTGCAACCATGTGGTATGATCCTGTGAAAAATTTGGAAAGCCAGTCTAAAGCAGACAATATTTCAATGTTCACAGAAATAATTTCAGATCTATACAGCTACTTATTGCAGGAACACTTCGTATTTGTTTCAGTACTCTGTTCCAAGCACGTCAAGAGTGTGCTGTCCTTCCAGTATCACCCAGCTCAGGTTTACTGTGTGACAGCTCACTCAAGGTCAGGAAAACAGCAGTGTGTGCTCTCTAAAATACAGGGAGAGGGATGGGGAGAAAGGAAATGAATAGGAAGACAGATTTCCAGGTTCAGGTTTGTGTGGAGGGTCCTGACACTGGAATGATTTGAACAAGTAATGTCCTGGCTTTGGTTACAGGGAGAAGCAGCATGTTCTTGGAGATAAGAATTTGATCAAATGCGACTGAACATCCCCAGGCTCAGTCCCATGGCAGTTTATTTGTAGATAACTTTTAATGCATACTTCATGATCACTGTTTCAGTAAACTGGAAGAAGATCTGTGTTTTATATTGTCAAACCTTCAGTGTGTCCTGCAAGGCCTTATCACTGATCCAGTCCTGATACTTAAGAACGGAATTCTTCAATCATGTCCCAAAATATTTTGTTGAACTTTTGATTCATAGTATTGTATAGTTTTGAAATTGCATACAAAATATACAAATGTGGAAATATTAAAAGAAAAAAGCTTTTTTTGTAGTTTAGGACTAATGATAGATTATTGCTGACTGGTTTTCCATTTAAAACTAAAGTTACAAGTGGCCTAGTTACAGTAAAATTTGTATTCAAGTGCTCAAAAACATTAATCCTAAAATAAAGAGCTAATTTAATAATAGATTAAATGAACACATGATCTGCTTCAGCACAGTAGGTGATCAGTGTTTAATACACCCTTGCTAAGTTTATGTAAAGTCTAGTCACACCCTTCATTAAGATATGTTGACAGAGAAGTTCATTTACTTGGACAAATACCAGGATTCAAAATCCAACTCTTAATTATGTTGTATTATATATGGTGAGTGAATAAGAGTGTGGACATTAGCAATGTAAAAGACTGTGGACAAATTGATTAACTGCAGTTAAAATGCTTGTGCATCTGTAAGACTATCCTACTCGTCTGAAAATGAATATTGCTTTGATGTTCAGCAAAGTGTTTACCCATAAGATAGCAGTATGCAATGCACAGTGTAATTAGCAAGATGCATGCTTTGTTTTAATTGCTTCAAACACTGGATCAAACTGCAAAAAATATTACCTGAATGATTGTAACAAGTTCATTTTTCTTATCATAAGTTTTGGGTTGAAAAATAATATCTCATTGAAGAAACTGAAGATTGGAAAAGAAAACAAGGGCCACTTTCTTACTGTACATACTTACCTGTGGTAATGCCACAGAAGATATCATGATAGCAACAGTTTTATTCATAGGATCTTATGAAAATGCTATTTTCTACAAAATGAATTATTATTAGACATGTCAACTATGTAAATGGATTTCCATTAAAACACCTTCTAATTACACAGATTTAGTTTCTTTTGGTAATAAATATGTATCTGTATGACAGAAGACTGTAGTATTTGGGGAGAGCTCAAGTGTCGCATGTGTGTATTTATGTGTGTGTGTGTGTGTGTGTACATGCACTTTAGAAAAAATTCCTCACTAGTGCAGAAATGAGGCACTAAATGCAGATCCACAATTCAAATAAATAACAGCTATCATTGCATCTAATCCTTTTGGTAATGGCCACCAATTCCTTGGAAAAATTGAATATGACCGATTAGATTCAAAAGACTGCAATGTAATTAAATGAAATTTGCATAAGAGCATCTCTGCTCCCATTTAAACTGCATGAGATTTAAAGAATAAGGAGGCAGACGAAAGCTCCTCAGAAGACTTGTAGATACTGTTTTTCCAGACCTATGCATTTAAAATAAGGTGAATGAATAAAATCCCCTGACTAATACAAATTCACCCTGTCTCCTTGGGAGAGAGAGGCACCAGAGGCTTGTCATATCTATTGTGCATTAAGTGAAATATTTCATTGCTTATTTCTGGGTAATCAAAAGAGCTTTAGCCTAAGTGTAAGTCTGCCTCATTTATACCCTATCACTTTTATTCAAAGCAGTTCTCCTTTATCTTCCCTTTGTAATAGGAACAATACAAGAAAATGTAATTTATGCAGAAATGTAATATTTACGGAAGTTTTTAGATCAATAAATTTAGTTTTCATGACAAAATCTAAAAGGGATTTGCTATGTTGCATGCATGAAAAATGCCTTGTTTAGTAATCATTCTGATGTTATGTTGTTCTAAATGCAAAGCTTGATGTAACTGTGCTATTAAAATATATTCCAAAAAATATCCCAGAAGTCTCTCTTGTTATTTTGGCTCAAGCTGGTGCATAAATTTCCAGTTGTAAAGAAATATTCTAAGTTAATCTTCTCAGGAAGCTGAATGGTCCTCATGAGTACTTCCAAGGCTTATAAAGACATAGTTTCAGAAAGAACTTTTTCTAGCAATATGTGTATTATATGAATTCAAACACATAATTCTACCTATAATTAAATGAAACTGTACTCACAAGTCCCAAGCCCTAGAGTATTTTGATGTAGGCTTCACAGATCAGAATGGAATCCTGAAAACACTGTAAATAGAACTGAATGAATTCATCCTGTTTGAATTTTTATTGTAATTCAAGGTGTATTCACCCTAATTAAATATCCCAAAAGAAATCCCCTTTTATATACAAAACTGGGCTTTATCTGGCAGGACACACATCGTCCTGAAGTGAAGCAAGATCTCTGCTGGCCTAAATTTGGAATGCAAGTTCTGTCTTAGCGTAATTTTACACAATTGAAACTGTCAAGAAGTAATTATTTATAATTTCCCTGCTGCATTTTGTCTGTGGGATGACACAAATGGGAAAACTCTGGTCATGTTAGCAGTGCTTCATCACCAGTGAAAAGTATCATGTAGCCAAGTACTTTCACACTTGACAACAGTGATCAAGGAAACTGATACCGATTTATATCTCCAAATATCACAGTGATACTGTGGACCAACAGGCTTGGGGTTTTCTCTGAAGACAAGAACGGATCCTCTTCTGTGGAATCCTTCAAAGAACATAAAAGAAAGAAATGTGTAGCTGTCCCTAGAAACAGGACATTTAGTTTGAATCTGCACAGTCTTCATATAGGTTGAATATATTTGTTTTCTCAAATTCTCAACTAGTCTATGAAAGCCTAATTCAAGGAATAGATGAGCCATTAAGAAAGATTACTAGCACTCCTTTTTTATCCCCTTTTTAAAAAATACATTTTTAGATTTTTTTTTTATTATTATCATAGCACTGTTTTCCCTTCCTGAAAGGTTAAAACCTTTCATTCATCTCATTTCTTCCTCCTGCACCCTGTAATCCATTGTAGGCACACACATGCCCCTTTTCTCACAGATATTCCTCTAGCATGGATTATTTCCTTTCCCTTTAATCCTCACAGGCTGAGATGCTGTGCTTAGCAGTCTTACTCAAGTTTGCATAGAAAGCCTCTGGTTAGTAGATGTGGATCACATGGCTGCCAGGCTAGTTGGACAGGATTCAGTCTGGATAAAAACTATGTATTGTGTAGCAGGGAAAAATTACTAAATTCACATTGTCATAGAAAATGAGGATTAAAGCCATTTCATTTTTTAATGATGTAATTATGTGACACTCAGAACTATACATTCAGGGTCAACCAAAAAAGGTCCCAGACACAGTGAAGCACTAGACACACACAAATTTCTGAGCACCCTCCTGTTGCTAATCCACCAAAATTATTACTTCCCCCAGCTCGCACTCACACAGCACCACACTTAGTGACCTCCTGGTAACTGCTTAATCCACTGATTGTCCTCTTGCTCTTCGACCCAACCTTTGGAGACAGATGTCCTCCCGGATAGTTTTCTGCCTTTCCTTACCCATTGTGTCTACACTCACGTCTATCAACCATCTGCCAAAGGTGAGCCCTGTAAGCACCCCCACAGGATTTTATACAGGCCGTCTTTTGTATGAGGCTTGTCTTCAAGTGTAATTTCTAAACTTTTGACTACAATATCTACTGACAGTCTTCTCAGAGCCTGCAGGCTTTGCTGAATTTTTGCATATAAGCCTGGTTTCTCATGGCTCACTTCCTTAACCTTGCCACACCAAAACGGCTGGAGATTACAGAGACACAAATTAGTCTTCAAGCGCAAGAAATTGGTTAGCACAGATTTGTCTATTTTGAGTGTCCCTTTGTGCCTCACTTTTTCCTTCTAGTGCCTATAAGCAGAAACAAATCTAGGAGCGGGGACATACAGAGTAATTACAGAGAAGTACTTTGCAGATGTATGTACTTATGGAAAGGTGGAGACATGGTCTATCTCACGGTCTCTGTTTTATTGAGATAGACACGGTCTATCTCAATAAAACAACCAGAGATTATTAAAAAAAATATTCAAAAGTGAAAAAGAAACACTTTAAGAAGGGGAAGAAATGGCCATTGAGAGGGAAAGAGAGTTTTAGAAGTCATAACTGCCTACACCTTTTTATATTCAAAGACATGCTGAACTGTCATTAAAAATAGACAGGAAAAACTGAGTCATCACAAAAAGGACTGGTTGTAATATATGAACCCTATTTCTTAACATATACAAACTCTTTTTTAAATCACATTTTACAACAAAACCATAATTGTAACAAGACACTCCTGTGTGTGAAATATGAAGTATTATTTCATACCTCATTGCACCAATGGCACTTGTCTTTAACTGTGTGCCAGGCAAGAAATAATATTCCATTATTCACGTCCCACATTGTCATGTTACTTATCCCACAGTGTCTTTTGGTTCACATATTTTCCTGCATTCTCAGCATTTCACTGGCCACTCTGAATACAAAGGAACAGTGCAATACAAGTGCTCAAAGTTCCTGTTGGAAGAGTATTTTAGACCTCATCCTGCAAATAGTTGTTTTGCTGGGTTTTTTTCCCCATACTTAAACTTATAAGATTTGAAAGATTGAAAGTTTATGAACCCTTTTACGGTTTGTCCACTAACTGCTTTCATTGCACAAGACCACTTTTATGGATTTCTGATGGGGTTTTTTTATTTGCTTGTTTTGTTTGTTTTTGTTTGTTGGTTTGTTGGTTTGTTTTTGAATCACAGTGTTCTGGCCTGTTGTGACAGCATGGAGTGCTTGCAAGGCTTTTTATCAGAATGTGAAGATGATGTGCGGGTGATAGAACTAACCTTATTCTGAAAGCCTGGTCTGAGGAATACCACCAGACTCTGAGCACAGACATGCATCAGAAAGATTTGTCATATTCTGAAGTCTAAACGTAAGGCACTGCATTTAAATTTGGCATTGCTCATCTGAGTTCTCCAGATCATTTGTGGAGAGCAAATACAATTTATTTATCTTGTAAAACCTTGCAGATCTACAGGAATAAAAGAAATAGCCATACAGATATAAGTGGTAACAAAATGTGTTGCATGCAAACTGATTTAGAATTGGTAAATCTACAGTGTTTTAAGTTGTCAGTATTCATTTAACACAATTTCAAAGAGATTTGGAGCTAAGCAATTCATTATGTTATTTTTTGAAACCGAGTAGGGCTTATTACATCTTTGCCCAGTTCTTTCCAGATGTATGTAGTTCTTTTTTAATTACTTAGACTTTTTCTCTTCTTGAAAGTTATGTTAGAAAATATCTATTGAATTTGTGGTTTTGATCTATTTCTGTGCAGTTATGGATACACAGTACTGCTGTATTTAGAACACAGTTGGTTTTAGCTGAAAACAACATAAAAATAAACTGTGCAGTTACTTCAGAAAGAACTTTTTAAGATGAAAATAATATCCTGGGAGATCTGTTGAATGGAGTCAGAAGCAAGATAACACTTGGCTAAGAAATGAAATTGAGAGGCTTGTTAAGGCAAACCAATGTGTTGGAGCTTGGCTTGAAAAATTACGAAAGAAAGAATATTCAGACAAATTATATACTTTTGACTAGCCCAAGGATCAAGTAGCTGACCAGCTGGGACATGGATAGATGATGTTGTTTACCTTATGAATGTAGGAAGAAATTTTCCAAGTAAATCATAGAGATTGGTTTGTCTTTCACACTTTAGCAGTCCACAGAAGAAAACATAAAATACAGCAGCAAGAGACTAAGAGTATGTCCTGATTCTTTACACCAGGAATATTTTACTTTCATGGGATAGACCTAAACTTCTGTATGCAAAGCTCTCTTTTTTAACCATCAACAAATTATGGCTCATAAAAAAAAAGTTACTTGGATAGACATGAAATAATATGTTTTAATAAACACGATTTAAACCTTCATTTTTCATTTTGTTTCTCTTAATATTTGATTCTGTCTTTAAAAATAAATGAATTATTTTGCTATTAAGATTATTTCATCCAATATTTAAAAAAAATTGAATAAAAGGGATAATGAAGATCCAAATTAATTTCTGTGTCTGCTGTATTTTAAAACCAATGAAGTGTAGCACCAAAGGCCAAATTCTCTGTGCATTGATGGCTGTCCACAGCGCTCAGGACTTTTTATGTCATGAAGAATAGTTCACAGAGAAACTTAGTCTTAGTGTTAGTCTTAGCCCAATACAGGAGTCTCTGCATTTTACAATGATACACGTCCAAATGTTAGTGCCTGAGAATGATGAAGTTGAGGTTTGCTAACAATACCTAAGAATGTTATTTCCTTTAGGTGGCTCAAGATCTCTCAGTTACTCATGTAGCCAATGAACAAGGTACTTTCAACTGATGCCTGCATGTGAACAGTATATGAACAGAGATCCAAAGTCCCAAAACTCCAGTGTTGATCATCCGCTGATGTAGTTGCAACAGAATCCATGGAACACAATCATGCAATCATAGAATCAAAGGTTTGGTTGGAAGGGACCTTAAAGACCATCTAGTTCTAAACCCCTGCCATGGGCAGGGATGTTTTTCATTAAACCAAGTTGCTCATAGCCTGGCTCAGTCTGGCCTTGAACACTTCCATGGAAGGACATCCATGACTTATCTGGGTCTTCTGCTGGTGTCTCATCACCCTCATAGTAATGAATTTCCTCCTAATATCTAATCTAGAATTAACCTCTTTCAGTTTGAAGCCATTCTTCCTTGCCCTATCACTACATGTCCTTGTAAAATGTCATTCGCTATCTCACTTGTAGGCACTTTAGATGCTGGAAGGCTGTTCTAAGCTCTCCCCAGAGCCGCCTTTTCTCCAGGCTGAACAGCCACAACTTTCTCAGCCTGTCGTTGTAGGAGAGGTGCTCTGGCCTTCTGATCTTCGTAGCTCTCCTCTGGACTCACTCTAACACATCTACATAGTTTACTTGTCTGGTGTTCTGATCCAGAACAATTAAGAAACAAGCTCTTTATTTTCCATGCTAGGCACGTGTAAACTCTGTTTACTGAAGTTTAATATCAGTCATACTCTGGTAATAAATCTTCAGTAATAAGTAGACAAGAATTTTCAATGAACTATTATGTTATTTTTCTACAAAAACTGTAAGGTTGTTAAAACTGAAGTTATTCATAGAATCTGTTCCTCAGTTTTGATAGGCTGCTTTCTCAGTTGAAGATCTTAGTGAGAAACATCTGTTCCGTATTACTCAGAAATACAATAGCATAACAATGTAATCAATAATGAGTAGTGTACACATAATTTGTGGGAAACTATATGACCAATTTTCCATGACCAATTTTCCATATTCAATAGTCCATTGAATTATTACCTCTGATTTGGAAAATTTATGCTCAGGATTATGGCAGGGACTGGAGACCAGCCTTATATGTTTCCACTTGGCTGTTATAATCACCAGCTGAGTATGATGACTGCAGCCTCTGCATTTCTGACATGTTTTGCTTTGTATTTAGTGTGATAAGAGTTCGGGTTTTTTAGAGAAATTGAAAACGTTTTTTGAAAAATCCCATTTTTTCCAGGTATGAATTCTGAAGTACATGAGAGAGAAAAGGTGGCAAAGCAGGTAATTAATCCTACCAGTCACTTTGGCAGTAGTAAATTTCTAAGAAAGAGGAAGATTGCTCTGAAGATGTTGCTATGCAACTGCTTTCAAATGTACATAAATCTGTTAGTTGCTGTTGTTTGTTTATTTCTGCAACCAGTATTGTCCAAAGGAAAAAGCAAAAAATCTAGGCCTGGAACTGGTAAGTGTAGCCCACTGCTACCACTTGACATTATACGTATCAATTTGACATTTGATATTATGTAGGTGCTCTTCGAAGCCTAACAAGTTCCACGTTGAAATAATTTCTCTGGTCAGAAACTGCAGCCCTGTTCCACGCTGTGGCATTGACTTCTATGACCTTTGAGCATAAAGCACGGTGAATTTGAATTAATTTCACCACAGTTACGCTTTTCCAAAGTGTATTTAGGAAGGCTCACTCAGTGTCCCCAAGAAACTCATTCAAATGCCCTTTATCACTGAAAGGAAACACTTTATATTTTGGGTTTTTTTTACTTAAGGGACTCCTCTGTCTCAGTCTGACCTGCCTATTGAGTACAGTAACACCCTTGAACTGTCTCTCACCCTGTTTCAGCCCATCTCTTTTCTTCATTTCCACGGCACAGTTGTATTGCTTGTGAATTCCCATTACTGTTCTTGGCTGAGATCTGCAGTTTCTCAGACACTGCAGGGACAGGCACTGAAGAGTGTAATGCCAGATTTACTGTCACTTAACTACTGGGAAAATTAAAGTGTAGCTTTATTACTGCTTCTACCTCCAGCCCAGGGCGCACCAGCAGACCTCTCTTACCTCATGGGTGGAAGGAGTTTTGGCTGCTGGGACCCAGGACCAGATGAGAGCTGCTGCTGCTAAGGGTGGTGATTTCTCTGCTGTGACCCTGGCACGCACTCCTGGACACCATGAGGTGGCCATGGCCAGGGCTGTCCCCCAGCCAGTGGGGACACTTCCAGCTGAGACTCTTGCCTGCTGCCCCATGGCCATGGGCCTGGCCTGGTGTCCACCTGTACCTGTGCCATGCCAGCTTTCCCCTCTGCCCTGATGTCCGTGCCAGGTGCGATGGGCCCCGGCTGCCAGGCCCTGCCCTGAGGCCCCTGGAGTGGTGGCTCCCAGCCCCCTGGCCTGGCCCTGGTCATCCCCAACAGCGAGCGTTGCCTGAGGGTCACAGAAGGGCTGGTGTTGGAGGGGGCCGCGGGAAGTCACCACATCCAGCCCTCCTGCTCTGGCAGGATGCAGGATCCTGGAGCAGGCTGCCCAGGGCTCGGTCCAGCTGGCGCTTGAGCATTTCGATACCTCCAAAGGTGCAGATGCTACAAACTCTCTTTGGCCGCCCTCGCCGTTCAACAGTTGTGGTTTACACCTGGAAGTATTCAAACACCTCAGAGACCCAGCATATGTCTGGGTGCTGAATATGAAGTTTAGCCTTCTAATTGAATCAAATCTGAGGATTTCATTGTAAGAAGTGTACTCTCCTCACTGCTGTCTCTTCAGAATTTCTTACGTGCCAGATGTCTACTTACTGTGACTTTTGCCTGCCTGCTATACCTCATGGTCCAGAGCATTTTGCTTGCCTGGGAGCCAAGAATCTCCTTCCCCAATGGGATCATTTTTACCCCAATCTTAAAAAGACAATCTGAGAACAACAAAACCAAGCAGTTACACCTTCATGGGATGATGACACTAACACAGATTTTCGAACAAAAATCACCACTGTGTTTTTTTACATTTAAGCATTCGTTTTTGAGAGCAAGAAACAGAAATCTTTAAAACACATCTGTTGGATTGGTCCTTTCAGAACATACAGTGAGAAAACAAACCTTACAAACGCTAGAATGGATAGGTAAAGTTGTTGCAGAGCTACCAAGATGCTTCTGTATATTTAGAGCACTGAAATAAATAATAAAATATCTAAAATCTCTATTCTACAGATTTTTAAGTGTTCTTTATGTTTCAGACATAATTTTTTAAATTTCACTTTAAAACTCTTGTGCCTCCTTCTGGATCTCTTCCGTTTCTCTAAAATAATGCATTAATAATAATTCTGTAATCATATATATATATATGTACACATATACACACACATATATTTTTTTTCCTTCTTATTTCTAATTATACTATGAACTTTTCAGGACAAGGGTCCTGAGCCGGCCTGAGATAGTAACATTACTTAGCAAGCACAGAAGTCTGTCAGAAAGACTTGCATGGTTAGAGGAAGTAGCTGTGAAAGCTGATCAAGTGGGAAGGACTTTCCTGATCTGTCTTAGTTCTTATGCTGTTGATGCCTTAGCAGTGACTGTGAGTACCTTAAACTAGTAAATTAAATAACATTACTGGTCCCCATCATTTAGTCTTTTCCTTTTTATTTCTCCATAGAGAAGAATTATGCCTACGGGACAGTATCTTGATATTTCTTTCGGTTTATATGTTCATAGAGAATTTTTTTATGGATGCAAGATTGTGTTTTTTTTCATAAAAGAAGTAAAATCACAGAAATTCACCTGATACTTGTGTCAGAGAATTTAATGCTCTCAGTAGCTTTTGAGCCTGCTCTTAGCTCTGCCTGAGGGACCCTGATAGAATTGTCATCTGCAACAGTGGGCTTTAGATTTTTTCCTCCGTTCCCGATTAGAAAAGTTACTGATTACAGATTTCATGAAAGACCATTAGTGATCTTTTAGATTACTTTTACGCTGAAATCTTTTAGATTCAAATTACTGAGGCACTTTGTAAACCAAATATTTTTCCATAAGAAGACAGTGACTAGAGTGGTAAGACACAAGTTTTACTTTAGTTTTGATAACTAGAAAATACATTGTACAGATGAAAGCATTCTGAGGGATCCTAGTAATAATCTCTCTGGATAAGTGTATTCATAGATGTTGATTGTTGCTATAGAAGAAATTCATTTTGGTAGGAAATCCACTGAATAGACTAATTGTGGAGTAAACCCTCAGACTGAAAGACTGCCTCATGGCTCAGAAAATCTGCAAAGTTGTTTTATCAGTTAAGTATTTAAAGATGATCAATGAAGTTAGACAATAAGCAATTAGTGAAGCTGTGAAGTGTATAGTCCTTGTACTAAAATTCACATTGTCTTTCCACTTTTGCCGTCTTTGTTAGCTGAACAAAACAAAACAAGAAAAATCCCACAAAAACACCGGTCTCCCCCCCAAAAAAAACCCACCCAAAAAACCCCAAACCCTCCCCCAAAGCTCTTAGTGAGAATAGCAGGAAATACATATCCTAATACTAGTCCATCCACATAAAAACTTAGCCCTTTATTTTCAGTTTTCGTAAATATTGATCTCGTATGTCACTATAACTTTGTGAAAAACAAGTTAAAATTAATCTTTTCCAGGTATTTCAAAAAGAAATTCTTAGAAGGGAAGAAACTATAGAGCGTGAACGAGTCCCATGTGGCCCAAGGCACCAAACATAGCTCTGATCTTCAGGGCTCTGGGAAAATTTTAAGTTACAGAGCATCTGCTTCTTGTCTCTTTCTTACCCTCTCAATCCTCACCCAAAAGCAGCCCAAACCCTCAAGTGTAGAGCCTAAGGTAGAGATTATTCTTATCATGTGTGCTGCAACCATAGGAAAGCAACAGACTTTATCACTGAAGAAAACTCAGAGATACCACTTATGTTTTTGACATGCTTCCAGTAAAGTTAATGAGAAAATTTTCCTCTATCTACAGGAAGAGTATTTCTTTGAATACTCTCACAGGTTTTCAAGATGTGAACAGGTAGGCGAACAAGATTTTTCTCATGATTATGTCTTGTCTGTTCTTCCCGTGGAAGTAATTTGTACAAGAAAAAATATCTTCATGTATTTCAAAACTTTCACCTTTTTCTTATCATCAGCAAAACATGTAAAGGAAAATACTTGTTTGCCATTTTAGTAGCTTCAAGTTATACCAAACAGAAAGTTTTCTTCAAATTACCAGATAATGGCTCATCCTGGGAGCAATCCAGGGTGTAGTCTTTAAGTCTTTTCATTCTTTCTTGAAAAGATGCTATAAGACCTTAATTTTATCACCAATATCAAGATATTCGTAGTATAACAGATTATAGGTCATCATTAAATTTTCAAATTATGCTCAATATTCTTATCTTTTTTTGCGGGGCAGCTGTGTCAGGTGGGTATTGTGTCTTTGCTATTAGGGAAGTTATATTTAAGAAAGGAATTGGGTTATATGACAGCAAGGTGCTGTTTGCTGAGCCAGGAGATTTCTCCCTATCCTGTGTTTCTCTGATTCTTATACTCTGGTCCAAAAACACATTTGTCTATCTGAATAGAGGTTTGGAATCTGTTCCTCAATCAGGGTCTGCAAGAAGCTCCGTGTCTTAAAGAAGCTATCCCTGAGATATTGCTTAAGTCTGTATAAAGTCGCACAGCACTAAAGCTGTGAATGTCCTCTGCTCCCTCAAAGGATACTAGGGCTTGTAAAACATGGATTTATATGTAACATCTTTGGAGTATTACACTATGCAGAGCATAACAGCATCAGTTTTTCCTGTGAGTGAAACCGGTAATAAAATCTCAGAGAAGGGGTAAATTTCTTCCTCCAACCTCCATAAGCTCCTGCCTTTGATGTCTTTTCTGAACCACTAATACTGACTTCAATTGCCATTCCAGCTCATTATGTGCTTTGAGCTATTCACTTCAACAGAGCCTTTTGATTAACCAGAATCTGAGTGTGACTCTCCCTGGTGTTCCCTAATTCATGGTAAGCATTAAGAACAACGTTGCTGCTGTAAATGACAGTGGATCAGACAAAGCTTTTATATACATCAGTTACCTACTACTGCAGGCCTCGTTTGAAATGCCTAGTGCTTAACAAAATTCTACCGTGCAGCCTCGTGTCACACTGTAAAGGGAGTATCAGGATGACTGCACAGATGTTCCTGCAACCCCTACAAAACCCAGGCCTTTACCACAGAGACAAATCCTCCTTAATGGATTCTATGCGTAATAAATACAGACTTAATGATGAATATCTAAAATCACTTAGGGTGATAAGGCTATTTTTCATCCTCTGCATGTTGCAAAGGGAGAAAATTGAGAGACGTATGCTTTTAAACTACAGAGGGAAATCTGCTAAGTTCCTGTGTAAGCAGAATATTTTCACAGTTTGTTTGCTTTTATAAATATTTGTTAGCACCTGAACATCTTTGAAGGGTTAGACATTGATGGTCATTCTAAATAGGTAGGCCTATTTACAACACAAACAAGGAGATGGTGAATGTTGTTCGATTTTTCTATCATACTGTGTTATACTTACCTTGGAAGAATTTGGTCATCTAAACATTATTATAAAGTGTGAGAAAAACTGGAAAATTTGAAAATTCTATTCTGTTGTAAACGCTGAAATTTTTATTGTGACTGTAAGTAATTGATGAAATAGTTATATGAGTAATTGGATTAGAAATTGAAATATTTATACTGTAAAAGAACAATATTACTTCAATTTATTTAAGGAATGTGATGTAAATAATAGACTATGTAAAAATTGCCAGATAATATTATGTTGTGACACAAAGTGTCATATTTTATTTCATAATATTACCTTGACTTGACATAATGCACAGTTGATGTGGTTTAACCATTACAGTACATTAAATTAGCATAAAAATTTGCACATTTTGACTTTATTGAACTAAGAGTGCTTCATAAGGTCAAAATAAAATATGTTAACACTAGCAGAATATGCTACTTCTGTTATTTCTTGTACCTTTAAAAATTGCTCTGGTAAAAAACTTCAATTCCATCAAATCATCATTTTGTAACATGATGCAGCAAAACCTTCTCTAGCAACAGTAAAATACATGTGAGGACTGTTAGGTTAATGAGCCTCATCTCCTTTGTCTTTATCCAAGCAACACACCTTTAGGGCAGCTGAGGATCCGTCCTAACGTTCCTCTTCATCCTCTTGTCAGTCAATGCTTTTCCTTTTATCATGATGTTGGGAAAGCTAGGCCAAATATCTGAGCTTTACATTTTAGTTTTGGTCACTGTGATCTCTGTCACAGTGAATTTCTTAGTCACAAGGCAGCTGCTGAGAAAACTGTCTGACACTCTCATGGGTCTTACTTTGATGTCTGACATTTCCAGTTCCCCAGAGGAATGCAGTTGTCATGAGAGGTCATGATCAGGGAGACTGGGAGCATCCATTAGGTTGCCAAGGCCAGTCACATGCTGGCCTTTAAATAGCAGGACGGAAAGACTGAGCCTCAATTGGATTCAGCTGGGAGCCAGCACTGAGAGCAAGGATGCAAGTGATGCACTTTTGATGGTCAGGTCTGCCAAGCCCTTACAGGTCGTTGCATTCTGCAAAACATGAATATTTGGAAAGAGAAGGTGAAGAAAAAATAAAGACCTGAAACATCTGATTGTATTCTAGTGATCTGGTTGTACTGTCGGGGTGGGTGCCCTGGAGAGATGAAGCCTTGGGGAGGGAGCAGGAACCGCAGGGCTTGGCTCATACAGGATATTTAGTCAGGGGCTTCACCACGCAGGGCCTGTCCCACCCAGTCAGGAGCAGGGAAGATGTGGGACACTGGGGCAGCCCCAGTCTCAGGAACCAGGGATGGGCTGAGGTAGGAGTGCGACATGGGCCCATGGGCTGGGCAGGGCAGGGCTGTGGAGACTGGCCCTGCTGCAGCATTTCTGGGCAGGGACAGATGGCCCCAGGGGGGTTGGGATGTGTTCCTGGGGCATGGGCAGGATGTGGGGAGCCACGAGCAGAGCTGGGCAAGGACAGTCAGGGCTCTTGGTGGCCTCCAGATGCTAAGAGTACAGTACTGTGATCTGTTACTGCAGGTAACTCTCTTACTAATTGTAAATCTTTATCAGCTGACTATTGGAGGAGAAAATAAAGCTTTAAATCAATGATAAAACTTTTTCTTTTTCCTGCAAACTGAGCTGGGTGAATTTGACAAATATTAGTGACAATGTAAAGAAGGTTTTCATTAGTACCATCTAGATGTCCTTAACAGGACACCTTAAATATTCTAATCAAAGTCCAAGTTTGGTCAGAAACCTCCATGCATTCTCCTCAAAATTATGACTGAAACACAAATTAAGACAATGTATGAGACATCTACAAACCGTCCATCAGGCCCTGAGAATCAGCTGTGGTTCAAAGATCACCCTCTGGAGCTCACTGCTTCCAAGAGAAGGTGGTAGTTTAACAAAATAAGGGTTCCTAGGATGTACAGCAGATGTCAACAAAGACATACAAAACTGAATTTTTTTTTTCTTTTTTTTCTAATAGTTTTATTAAAATATAAGAGACTGTATCCAAGAGCATTTCATATAATGTTTTAATGTGATACAGAATGAAAACAAGATTTCCAAGAAACCAGCCTAAACTGGTTTCTAACTTCAGTTGATGGTGACTATAGAAAAACTCATTTTCAGTGAAAGTTAGCCTTTCTGTACTTATTTCAAGCAAGGGTAATTGGGCTTCATGCAGAGTAAGACTGGGGAAGCTGGCAAGATTCCCTTCACAATGCTACTACCCAAGAGATATGCTTTTACTTGTTTGATGCAGAATAGCTGTTATCTCTGTGGAAACAAATACGTGTTATATTCTTGTACAAGTAGGAGTTCTGGAAAGTAATTTAAAGTTGTCCGTGTGTTTTAAAAGGGAAATATTGATCTATTTTAAACTTTCAAAATTAAGTTGACTTTAATGGCAGTGATTTTAGTGTCACATGGAAAAAAATTACTTTGAACAAGGTTTGAACACCTCTTTGTTGTCAATAATTTATGGTTCATAACTGAAATATACTTCTATATTTAATGCTCAGAATAAATATGGGATCTTTAACAAGAAAAAAGAACAAATTTGAGGAGTGAATGGTACACACTGCTAATATGATACAAAGAACTTAGACCCCTGGGGAACTATTTTTCAACCCTAAAAATACCAACAAGGCGGTGTGATCTAAGAGTTGTAAAAGCAAAATAAATCTAAGAGCTTGGAACTGACTTTCTAGTGTTCAAGAATATAAATTGCTGCAGCTTCTTGAGTTGACATTTATTTACTATTTCGCAGTATGAGAAAGAGCCTCAAGATTAGAACAGAGAAAATTAAATTATGTTCCTGTTCCTTTGGCTACTGGGAGGATTGTATTTTAGAGATAGCTTTAAAGGTACATGGCCACTCTTAAAGGCCAGTACCTCACCTAATGTAGTTTATTCAGAAACGAACTGTCATGGAATCACTCAGCCAGAACTAAAGAAATTGACCAATTCTGTTGCCTAGTAAATATTTACTTATTCCCGAGGAACATTTAGAAATATAAATAGTATGTAAATAATGTTGTGACTTTCGGGGCTGATAAGAACTTCACGTTAAATTCCAAAGTCCAGCTGAGGATGCAGCTGAGACATGCAGCAGTTCCATATCTGAAGCAGCACTGTTTTAAATTGAGATTTTCCACAAATAGCACTGTAATGAAACAGAGATAATTTACTGTTGTCTACACTGAGTTTCCTGTCTACAAAGATTAATTGTAACAGTTTACAATGTTAATAGCCTTAAACATATTTTATTAATACTGCTTTAGGCAAAATTTCTATATAATATTTAGGCAAACGTTCTGACCAAGTAAATCTCTGGGCAAAAATAAGGAGGATGAGATTGTAATAAAATACGTAAGGTTCTTAAAAGGAGGGTTGCTGCATAGTTTTGAATTTATACTAAGCATTTAAGTCATAAAACATCTATACCCAGGTTTCAGGCCTGTAAGAAATAACAGTTTTCATAGCTGTTTCACTGTCAGTGATTGACCCAAAATACACAGTTTATCCTGATACAAAATACATTTTGTTTCTTACAAGTTTTGCTGAATTTATTAATAGATCTTTTTTCTTTTCTGTCAAGTTCTTATAATCTAAATTGCCCTGAGAGAAGACAGAGTGTGAGAAGAATATGTTAAAATTGCCAAATAAAGCGTGGAGGTGGAAAATATTAATTAAGTGTTAGAGAACTGACATGTCATAAAATTAGTATGAAAAATGAGTAATACAAAAACAGCGCTGTGCAGCATGAAGTAATTTGAGTGTTTTGAACAGGCATCAGTGCCAGAAAATTCTAATTCCTAATAATAATGGAAGGAAGATTTAGGAAAAAATGGTCTTTGAAACAGCACACCACAGAAATTTATTTTATGTTTTATGCTACTATGTGTTGAAAACTGTGGTAATTCTGGACTTGAAGACTGGTTTGCCACTGAGAAGTGTGGTGTTTTAATTTAGTAGCTGATTTTTCTGGGAAAGACCAACCAGTCAGCAACTGCAACTCCTTCCTCTTCCCTGCCTCAAAGGGAAGGGCCTTTCCATGCTGAAATGCGGGGACAGGCATGGTTGCTGAATCTCAGACGACCCTTTGTAAGAAAAGAGCTGTTTCAATGCCTCTCCCAGGCATCCTCTGGGATGGTGATTGCAGTCACACAGAGAAACTCACTGAAATCACAGGTGTTTTCTGCAAGTCCAAATCTGTTTCTACTTAAAACAGTTTCCAAAACCATGTTTTACGTGAGAAGCACAATTTACACAACTCTGCATCACATCTTAGGATACGAGCTTTGCAATGAACTAGGGAAGAACACAATCACAATTTTATTGTCTGTGTGTCAGAAAATACCTTGATCTTTTTCTTTACATTGCTGCCATATGTGGTGCTTATTTAATCGGAGATATAAAGCATAATCAAAGATAAGCATAGGACATCTTGGGCAGATGTCTCATTTTGTTGATTGCTGAGGAGGGCTCTTGGGTAAGGCAGCTACTTTAGTCACTCTGGAAGAGCAATTACCTTTGAGCTGCAGTCATTCAAATGGGGCTGTAGTGCTAGATCACATAGGCATTTCAGGAACAACAAGAAAAATTGCTGTGTCTGGAACAGACTAAACGACCCCTTAGCCCAGAATCATGTCTTTGATAGGAGCCACCTCTAGAAAAAGATCATAAGAAAAGGCTCCATATAGAGTGGTGCTTCCCTTGATAAATGCCCTTGCTTTGGAGAAACTGTAGTGCAAGTATTTCCTGAGGTGAAAGCTGTTGCTGCATCTTTTGAATAACAGTCCTCAGCACACTTTTCATCCATGATTTGTGTTACTGTCATTGAAAGCATTTATACTTTTGACATGCACAGCACTTCATGACAATGTGTTCCACAGGTTTATGACCTGTGTGGAGAAGTATGCTTCCTTTGTTCGTTTCAAACCTTCAGCGTATTTAACGGGAGGGTATAAAGCATAACCACAGATCAATATAGCAGAGACACAGGGCCATAACAGAACCTCCTAAATACAGCTGAGTAAAAATAAGGTAGAAACTTAGAATATGATTAAATGGTTCTTGTCATTATAAACAATCTATTCTCTCCTAAATTAATATCCCTAAGGAAAACAGGATCCAAAAATAAATTGAAGCATGTTAAACACAAATGTATACCAAGTCAAATATCTTTCTTCAGTGACCCTACTGACCTCCCACCTAAGCTAACAGAAAAATCTCCTAACAGGCAGCCCAGAGCTCTAAAATTCTTATCATTGTTGATATTGTCCAGTCTTATTTGTAGTAGTAGTGGAAAAATTTAAGTGAGTTCTCTGCAGCTCTAGGAGTAATTGAGCTCTTTTCATTAGCTTATTATTGGAGGCAATTGCTAATAAATCAAGCTTACTGTCAGAGATTGAAAGAGTTCATGCCTCAAACATTGATGTGAAGTTTTGCTCATTATAACAAAATCTGTATAAAGAAGCTACAACCAAAGAAGCCTCCCTGAAGATACCTGACTGGAACTTTGGACTGAAAGTCAAACTGCTGAGATTAGAAAAAGGGAACACCCATTCTTCAATCACCTGAAACAAACAAATAAACAAGGAAAAAAACGTAAGCCAAACCCAGAAGCCCTGCTAAGAGTCATCTCTGGCTTGCTTCAGGGTGGGGGAGGCCGTAGCCCACAGACCCATTTGCTGGGAGCAGGTTTGCACAGATTTCCCCCCCAGCCGAGGTGGGGGGATGAGGTTTCGGTGTGTTGTAACCTTTGCTCAGGAGCAGTGAACCCATCCTCCCTTACACAAACTGGCTGTGGAACCCCCAACCCTGGGAAGGCCACATCCACGGGACATTCACATGAGAGGCAGCTGAGGGGGTGCCTTACACCATCAAAGGCCNGTGCCTTAATCCATCAAAGGCCCCCCGAAGTGCCCCCCAGCGTCATTCTGGAAGCCTTGCACCACAGGACTGCACGTGAGGCAACAGATGTGGAGTCTGTTGTAAGAGTCAATGGCAAACTTCCCCACCCTCTCCCTCTCAGGGAGGTGCCTGGATTTTCCTACCTGGCCTGAGCGTATATTAACCCATCAAACTCTATGCTTTTCGGGGTGACCTTCACCTCCAAGAAGACCAACTGGAGAGGATCAACGGAGCATCGTTGGGATCCATGGGGTGGTGATATTTTCCTTTTGCTCTCTCTGTCAACCGCTTTCTGTCCTCTCCCCCGCCCTCCCTCCCCATTTTCTATTTATTTTTCTTTCTTTCTCTCTCTCTCTCTCTCTCCCCCATATTTACTATCAAATAAAACCCATGCTATTGTCACTGGCATGTGGTCTCATTTGCGTNTGCTCAGGAGCAGTGAACCCATCCTCCCTTACACAAACTGGCTGTGGAACCCCCAACCCTGGGAAGGCCACATCCACGGGACATTCACATGAGAGGCAGCTGAGGGGGTGCCTTAATCCATCAAAGGCCCCCCGAAGTGCCCCCCAGCGTCATTCTGGAAGCCTTGCACCACAGGACTGCACGTGAGGCAACAGATGTGGAGTCTGTTGTAAGAGTCAATGGCAAACTTCCCCACCCTCTCCCTCTCAGGGAGGTGCCTGGATTTTCCTACCTGGCCTGAGCGTATATTAACCCATCAAACTCTATGCTTTTCGGGGTGACCTTCACCTCCAAGAAGACCAACTGGAGAGGATCAACGGAGCATCGTTGGGATCCATGGGGTGGTGATATTTTCCTTTTGCTCTCTCTGTCAACCGCTTTCTGTCCTCTCCCCCGCCCTCCCTCCCCATTTTCTATTTATTTTTCTTTCTTTCTCTCTCTCTCTCTCTCTCCCCCATATTTACTATCAAATAAAACCCATGCTATTGTCACTGGCATGTGGTCTCATTTGCGTCTTAATTCAGGCAGAGGCATTTCTAAAAACTTTAATAACCAGATCATGACACCTACAAACCACATTTCTCACCAAAGGTCTACCAAGCCAAGGTTTGTGGTAGAGTACATAATGTTCCTGCTCATGTACTTGAGTGTGAACTCTGAGACTGTCTGAACATGTGCACTAGGGCTCTGGGCTGTTAAACCTCAAGACTTTTTATCTTTTAAGAAGTAAAGAAGATGCAGCAACATCTCTTTCAGGTGATAAATCATGGTAGCTTGGACATTCTTCCGAAAACTGGAGGTTTTCTGATTCAAGAAGGCTTGGTTTCTTTTTTTTAATTTGCTTAGAAAAAGGTATATTTTCAAAAGCCTATGCAAAGTTATTAGAACGTGGTGAAAGTGTCTTTGTGTATGGATAGAAAAGACATCTTTCTAGTTTTGAAGAAATAAGTGAGCATTCTCTCCATTATGCTGCTTAGAATCTTGTTTCCTTTAGAGATTTCTTTCATAAAAATTCTTTGCTTGAGCTGTGAGCTTGAGTTAATAGTTTGTGTCTATTGATATTTTGAGCACCTGCTTTTTCAAAGCTATAAAAGGAACTGCATTACAATCAAGCTGCTGCATTTTCCAGAGCTTGACAGAATGACATTTCTCATACCTTGGGCCTAAGCTTTTAAACTGGAATGTTCTAACTTTCTAATGGTGACAAAAACAAGTAACAAAGCAAATTTTGC
Source organism: Melanocharis versteri (assembly GCA_013397845.1). Taxonomy (NCBI): domain Eukaryota; kingdom Metazoa; phylum Chordata; class Aves; order Passeriformes; family Melanocharitidae; genus Melanocharis; species Melanocharis versteri. Next base: position 3,493,812 of record VZTG01005248.1, on the reverse strand, counting down.
AACAGAAGCACTAAGTTACACATTCCTTGGTGTCTGCTCACTCATGATCTTCACACACATCAACTCACAGATCTTTGGCTTTGTATTTTCCAGTAGATGGGGCAGCACAATGCAGAATCTTTCCTGTCAGCATTAGTAAAGAATAGAAGAATAGATAGTTGTGTTTGCATATTTATCACAATTGTGGTAATTTTCAAAGTGCAGTAATATTTATTAAAATACATATTTATGTTACCAACTTTTTCCTACATTTCATTAATTACCCTAGGCACGTCAGGAAAAACCATGTAGAAGTGCAAGTTTTTGAATTTTATAAGGTTCGTATAAGGGCAAGTTATGGTTGCCTCTATAAAAGGAGGACAGGAGGTAGAAAAGCTTGAAGAGAATTTGCAAATAAAAAATACTCCTTTCCTTTTCTCTTCCATGTTGGATCTTTGTTTAACCCCTAAACACCTAGCATGTACCATAATTGTTATTATACAAACATATGCTACTTTAAGTGTAGATGAAAACATTTATAAACTTAAAACTAAAGGGTTCTCCTGTTTAAAGACAATGTGATTTTCCTGTCACAAACTAAGTTAATCTAACATACTGTCTGTGACACTTGAATATAGAAAGAGATTAGAAGAAAGATTTCCTTACAATTATCAAAAGAATCTGAAACCTTAGCTGTTTTTTTATACACTGTTTTTATTAGTATTGTTGCTATTACTGTTTGTTTTTCCTTATCTCATTTCAGTTTTTCTAGTAAATTGTTATCTCAACCCATAACCTCAGGCTTTTTGTCCCTTTCTCACCAGAGGGGGATGGGGGGAAGGGAAGCACCTACTTGGAGCCTGATTTCCAGCTGGTTTTAAACCACAACAGTTCTAAACTTAAATGTTTTCTATTTCTTCTTTTAAATAGAATTCTGTCAGAAAATATTGGTGCTGATGTTAACTGAGAAAGAAAAAAAGAATATGACTGCTAAAAGTCTAAACCCTTTGTTTGAACAGGGTAATAAGAAGGTCTGTTTTAATTATCCACTGATACTATTAATTTTCAATTGGAACATATATTTCATCTGCAAAGCATGCTGTATGATGAGAGCTGATGTCTGGAAGCTTGTACTAGTCAAATTCAGATTCCTAGTAATGCACCTTTTAATAATGAGGATAACTAACCAGCAGTATAAATTAGGATTGTGGTATATTCTCAGTCTTTAAATCAAATACTGGATGGCATTTAAAGAGATGCATTATGTCTTACACAGAAATTATAAGATCGGTATAGAAATTGGTGCGTAATTTTTCTGCTGTAAAAAAAGTTTGATTATAATATTTTCCTTTTTAACATACGTAATCTAAAAATAACAAGGTGTTTGTTTAATCTCAATTCTCATTTAGGGTTCTCAGCATGAGTTGCTGATCAGAAAGTCCAAGTCAGATTAGGATTTAATAAAATTCAAGTTAGAGTACTGCTTTCAGATTTTAGGATTCTACTGTATCATTGTTAGGGTCAATGACTGGAAATATTTTGATATAGTGAGGATCTTATTCATGGAAACTTAATGATTAACATCCTTCCCTATTAATTTGCAGTTATGTATTTAAATTTATTTTCAAAGTTTCCGTGTTTCCATCCCCACAACACATATGTAGGAAAGACAGTGACTGTTGGTTCTAGTGAGTATGACTGCTTTAAGGACTTAATGAAATCAATTCAATGGATTACCCAAATATAGGATCTCTTTTTGTGATCTATCAGCTGAAGGAATATGGGAAATAATGGCATAGGAATCTTAAATCCACAACATGTGATTTCAAATACATGACACACAGATGCTGAATAGCTCTTTGCAAAGAATATTTTCTACTTTCAGAGAGAACAAGAGAATTCTTAACTTTTTCCAGACTTGACTCTGGACATCTTTGATGACTGTGTAACAGGCAGCACTGGGAACATTTTAAGAAGCATTCCCAAATCATTGCATTTATCTGTTATCAAGTCATAAGAGGAGATGGGATACATGGACACAAGAGGCTGGGTTTGATTACACTGAAGACAATACGTGTGTGAAACACACATTTATTTAAATGTGAATTTATTATGTGAATGTCTATTTAAAGCTGAATAAATCCTTGAGGTGTCCACCTTTTGCTCCCTTTTCAGGTGTACTATGCAGTTTGCCCAATGTCCAGCTCTGGGTAGACATGGAAAACCTGACCTTCAAACTCCTCTTTAGGGCAGTGTGGCTGCAGTTAATGTGTTTGAAAGGAATGGGTGCAATAGAGAGATGACCACAAGCCGGACTGTTGAACAGTAAAACAGAAAGAGTATGATCATTGAAAAGTTCCAGAGTGAATTGGAGAAATTCCATCAGTTTGAGTAAATCCTGAAACAGAACTTGTCTTTGGATTTCTCCAGACATAATGATGTTCTGCACACACCATTTTCACGACCTTGCACAGAAACAGTGTAATTCCACCCTGCTTCACTGTGGACAAAGAACAGTTCATTTACTGAAAATAAATTCTCCTTTTTGCTTAACAGATATCTGTGGCTATGTCACATTTTTTTGTTCCAGTTTAATATAGGCACAAACATATTTAGTCCCAAGAAATGTGAATGCGATTAAAGTGAGTTTTCTATATTCATCAGTTAGACTTGATCAGTTCATTTATTAGAAAGTTAATATGGATGGCTTGAATCACTTAATAATCTGACCAGTGAGCTGAAGGAAAGATTCTGGATGTAAATGGTTTACAAATTTCATTTTTAATACCAGGCAATTTCCTTATAACTAAGAAACTGTTGGTGCAAAGAAAGAAGAAGGAAGGTTTATGCGCATTGCAAGCCAAGCAAGTCAAAGCCCCTTATCTGTTTGTTCATTTGCCAATCAGCTTCTGCCCCTATTGATCTACAAACATGCATGCATGAATACAGGCATTTATAAAAAGTGGGACAAAGATGCACTTCAGAGTGAGTTTATGGTCAAGACACTTTTGATCTTGACTATTTCTTATGAGACAGTTGTACTTTTCCAGCTTTCATTAAGAAAGACAAAACAATGTAATACTTACTACATTGATCAAAGATTTATTGTCATTAAAATGATATTAATAACTAAATGAATTCTGCTGCTTTTTAAATTATATCATTCAAGAATGTAATAATGCAAATTTGCCAAATATTTAGCTTAAATGTACTTAAAATTGATAGTGAATTCTCCTTTCTTTTTTCTTAACTCTTCATGATGCTCCTTATTGCCAGCTAAACATGTAGTCCATACTAATAATAGAAATTTGTCAACCCGTTAGTTAAAATTCTACTGCTATTGGATGTTTCTCTAGGGAGGACACTATTCAACAAAACCTGAAGCTACCTCATGTTAAGGAGATAATTCCACCCAATCTATCCACTTCAGTTCCCTCTTTAAAAATGACAATATCCTAATACATAACACTTGAGAATAGAAATTGAAATAATCACTTATGAATTTATCCACAGCTGACAGCCTTATTAATCTCTGTAGCTGTTGTCATTTGATAAAGAACAACATATAATAAAAATGCTGCAAATTACCTAATTAGGCATTCTGCAGCAGAAGTTTTGCTATTATAACAACCAGTAATCAGGTAAAAGACCAAGACAATAACATTTGTCTTGGAAAGGAGCAGCTCTTTGAGAATCTTCCTAATTTATGACGATCTAGCTACAATCAAGGAAAGAATAATGATTCAGAGTCAATGGCAATATTCTGGCATGTAGCTATTACTGCTAACAGATGAAGAAAAATTCTTATGTTTGACAGGAAATCCCTCTTCCAAAAATACCCCAGAGCACATTTGTTACAGCATACACAGAAATTTATCCTAGAACCTGAAAGCAGTCTTCATCAGGAGAGCAGGACTTGGAGGGAGGAGATCAACAAGACCTTCTTTCGTTTGTCTTTCGAAGGAGAGACCTAACTAATTTCAGTAGAGCTATCCAGTAGAAAGACTTTAATACAATTCCTTCCAAACATTAATAATGCCTGAATCAGTCATATATTTTGTCTAATGGGGATGGTTTTTGTGATGTCATCAGTAGGCATCTTAGTATGACCTAGTTGCCAAATGTTAGGACAAAATAGGACTTTGGTCCTTTGAGAAACTGTGACTAAAAATGTTTATTTCCTTCAGTTGAGAGTAAATGGAGATTAGGCTAAGTAGTTAACATTGCAAACACCTGATGTTAAGTGTAATACCTCCAGAATTACATATTTTTCCTCTGTGTTTGCTGGTGGTATATATAGTTTTATCTCATTGTCGGAGAGTCACAGATACTATAGTCCTTCAATTAATAATTAAATACTGTGGGAATGAACTAAAAAGTTGATACAAAAATAATATTCATAATAATATTAATAACAAAATTCAGGAAAAGGTACCTGACACAGGTACTGGGTTCCTCATGACTAACTCAATTCTTACATGCTTAATGGAAAAGCAGAGAAGATAGTAAACTGCATTACAAATACCTAAGATCATGGTTTTGCTTTGGGAGAGGCATCTGAAACCACATTTTTTGGGATTTGGAAGTGTCCAAGGTTTTCAAAACGTTCCTTTTAGCAGATTCAGAAGTATTTTATACCTTCTGAATTTCTCTGGACATAATTTCGTGGACTTATTTTACTTCCTTGTCTAGATTTTTCAGAACTGGAAAAAACTCATGATATTCTCTCGTAATAGTCAAGTTTCAATTTCCTGTTTCTAAAAAGATGAACTCTACTTTGAAGATCTTCTGTGAGCAATTGACTTTAAAGTTCTTCTGTCAACTGTTGGCTTTCGTCATTTAGGAAATACGCCAGAGAAGCAAGCCCTACCATAACTATACAGCCCTATTGACCACGTATTTTCATTCAGCTACACAGCTGTGCAAAATTCTTAGCAATTTGAGAAATCCCTTTGTCTTCTCTATTGCTGCTAGGTTTTTGAGTCCAAAATAATGAAATATTATGAGTAGAAAGATAGGGGAGGATTTTTGTTGTTTTTTGGGTGTTCTTTTTGTGTGTGAAAACAACCTCTGGCAACATTAAATACAGTAAAAAAAGATAAGATCTAAGCAGAAACAAAATCTTAAAATAGCGTTTTCATATCTTTGTACGGTAAAATGATTACAAATTACATTAGTAAAGCCTGAAAATGTGATATTTAGTAACAATTATATTACAGTGCAAAACATAAGTATAATTCAAAAACAAATGCAGAGATCAAGATGTTATATAAGATTATCTCTTATTTTTCATGATTTTTTTCTTCCTTTTTGATAATTCCATCTCTCCAAAGCTCTGTCTTTTTTGAACGCTTAATCTGAGAAAGTGTGTACCCAAAGTAGTTCTTAATCAGTATAACATAGAACAAATGAGAAATGTAAAATAAACTAAATATTCCTTTAGAAAGTATTTGTTATTTGTTATTTATGCAATGAAAATATATTTAGACATGAATTTCCAAAGGCTACTATTATTGTAGTACACTGGTAACGTTTTGGAGCCAAAATGGGTAATCTTTTGTGTTTGTTTCTAAATCTGTTTCCACACTTGTTCATGCATTTTTCTCTGGTATAACTGTGTACCTCTATTTCAAGCTTAGTTTAGTCAAAATCTGAAATGTACTGGATGATTGATTGGCTTGCTGGACTTAAGTCTACCCTGAAAATTGGCATGACCTCACCTTGTAATGTTCTATCTCTCTGCCCTGTCATAGCAATTTGAATGGGACCCATATTTTAATAGCCATTTATAGTGCTCCCGAATGCCAAACCTCATCAGCTTGGCTATAGCCTTTACAATTATGAGTGGAATTGTTTCCTTGTGCTGAGGAATGGCTTTTACGCTATGCTATAACCTGATATAGATTTTGCTGTATTTCCTTGCTTTTCAGAGCAAGAGTGAAAAAAACACATATCAGATCAATTAACTTTATTCTTCTCCCATTCCTCCTCCTCCCACTCTTACATTTTATGGCTTGCTTGTTAGGCTGTTGGTGTCAGAGCTTGTAGCAAAGTTAGATGTTCCAGATTCTGCTTCTCCCTTTCTTGTGCACAGCACAAACATGGAGATTCTGTTTCTTCAGTGTCTTTCAGAAAGGTTTTATACCAGGATGAATAGCAAGCTGGAAAGAAAGCCACCCATTTCCTTTGATTTTGGAAGTATTGAGAGAAGGTATTGAACGTAAATTTTAATTCTGGTTCCTTCCTATCAAAGAATTCTACCAAGAATTTCAGCTATAAGAAGGCTGAAAAGAATAATACTGCCTAGAACAAGTATTTGTTCTATTAATATATCCTCTTTCCAAAGTGTTTTTTCCAGATATATCCAATTTGCTGGCTTCTGTGAGAGGAGGCTGAGGCTGCTCCATTGCTGGACACAGCCAATACCACCTGGCTTCAACAAACCCAATGCAGGGCACAGCTGAGCTTATCAGCAGTGATAGCGGTGCCTCTGGGAAAATGTATTTAAGCAAAGGCAGAAAACAACACATGGACAGAGGAAGATGAAACAAAAACAGCGATAAAACCAGAGGGAAGACAAAAGTTGAAGAAGGCAGTACACCATGGGAGGATAGGTATTCCTTGTGGCCTGTGGGTGACCTGCACCAGAGCATGTTTATCCTGATACTTAGTCCAGCTATCTTTTTAATGAGAAAACACCAACGTGAGCCAACCTGAAGTATTGTACTACTCACATATGTTTAATGAACATGATTGAAAAGCATGAAAAAGAACAAAAATTTTGTGGGATCTGAAAGTAAAATATTGTAAAAAGTGAGTAGTGAAAAGTCTGCCAATTCCCAGTGCTCAGAGCAGCAAAAATAATGGAGTGAAATGGTAGTTCTTGTTGTATCACGCAATCATTATCAGCTCTATGTGGGTGCTGCGTGAAGCTCCAGGAAGCTGGATCCCCTTCTGAAAATTCCAGACATGCTGAGGCAGTGTCCACACAAAAGATCCTGCTTGTACTGGGTGAGTCAGTTAATCAGCAGGAGATGCCTTGTATACAGAGTTAACTAAGAAGAAACTCAACTATCAGGTTTTCTGAAGAAAACTTTCTTTAAAATTCTCCCTCTATTGCATTAGAATTATTGTGTCTTTGTGTTACTGACCTTCTAGGTGTCCACATAGTGCATCCTCTGACTTGTGTTTGAACTTACTCTTGGAAATAGGGCTGATTATTCGTACCAGTTCTGAGTTAGGATCTCAGAAGACTGACTTCTGCTGAAATAATGCATGCATTTCAGTATTTCCTATTTCCCTACTCTGCCACAGTACAACATTGTTTATTTCTCTCCAGGTCACATTAGAATGAAATGTGCTGTCATCAGAAGCCATGAAGTGCATCGTAAAATGCCACATGTTGGCCCTACCAGTAATAGATGCAACTCCAGGATTTCAGCAAGGTGTCCTTGTTCAGACCAGAGTTGCTGCCTTGAAATATTAAAAAAAAGTCTCATAAAAAATTAAATCGAAAGGGAAGACAATAAGTTACCAATAAAATTCCAAATTCACATTCACATAAAAGGGCACCAGTAAGCCTCTTAGTAATACCTCGGAACCCAATTTCTTGAAAAATTCAAGAAATGTAACTTTAAGGAACAAAACAGATACTAGATTTTGGTTTCTGCAGTAAAACTGATTTCAGCTCAGGGATATATGTGTAAGCAGAGATGTGAAAGTGTTACGAATGGATGTGGGAGTTTAGATAAGTCCTTACCTTTTGCCCAGGCCTCTGGCAGCAGGCAGTAACTCTATTGAGGCAGCCAGCACCCCAAAACCCACTCTCATTCACAAGTTCTTTAATAATGGCTGATTCGGTCTATTATAGAATGAACTATTTATTTAATAGACAGAAAACTAACAGACATAAGACTTAGCACAGACTATATACTACACAGGAAAAGGGACAAAATTGAAAAAAAGAACTACTAGTAGGTTAACATACAGCGCATGACAAGGTACCGTTTCATTTACAGCTAGCGAAGAAATGATATAACTAGGAATCAATGCATCTCACCATCCAATTGTTGATAAGGCACACCTCCTCCTCTCACTCAATCCCTGGAGAAGTAACCACAAAACCTGTGTCCAGATTCTGGGGAGAATTCTCCCACACTTTCAGGGTGTGTGTGTAGAGCCTTCTACATGTAAGAGACTTAGACATGTAAGAGACTTCTGCCTCTGTGATAACTCGTGTGTCTTTTATAGTTTGTAAAACAGTGTCTCTCAGTCAGAAACATTTCCTGTATCTCTTCCCCACATCGCCTCTCTAGACTAAGGTGTGGATTCTTAGCTGATGTCTGAGCCCTTTTGGTGCCAGAGATGACCCCCTGCTGGGCATTTCAGCCCCTGGGTTATCTCTTTGTGCACCAGCTATCTTGTGGTAGAGAGAAGTGGGGGCATAGATGTCCTGGTACAGAAAGTAAAGTTTACATTACAAAACAAGACAGAAGGTGGGAGATATGAAAAGTACAAGGCTATTACTAAGTTTCAGGCTAAGATTACAGTCGTGGATGTATGAATTAAAATAAGCTTCTAGTAGTAAAAAAAAAATCTAAATAATGCAATTTAATTAAAATAGTTGATTATCTCATGGAATTATATTAGCTAAAAACCTGGAAGTTTTTTTAAATAACTTATTACTGCTTCCAAAGTATTTAAGAAAAAACCTGAAGCTACAAAGCTTTTTCTGCAGAGATCCTGTGGGTAATGATGACAGAAGCCCTGTTTTCAAGGGTTGTGACTTTCATGCGTGCCAAACCAAATTCAGTTCAGTTAACATAAAATTAAATTAAAGTAGATAATAAACCATGTGTATAAGTGGATCTTGATGACAGACTGTGATTACTGGCTTACAAACGAATGCTCAAAAGTTTATCATAGCTGTAATTCTCCAGGAAGAATGGACAACTAACTATGTAGGCTATTAACCTGCATGCATAAAGTGCAAATGCTTTAGCAGAAGTCCTCTGCTAACACTTCAGGATTGTTCATAGGTGGCACAAGTTTACAACTTGTAAGGAAGAGATTAATTTTAAAAGTGTTGGCATGGACTTTCTTGGCAAGAGTCAGGGAGTAGGAAAGGAGCTGAAATGAGGTAGTCACAATTAATTTAATCACAGGACCACTTTCTGATGTAACATAATCCAATAAAATGTGGTATGACTCCAGTGCTGTCAATTAAGGAGTTAGTGCGAAGATTCCACAAGAACATGGGGAAATACTTCTATTAATAAACTGAATTAAATATGATAATGAGAATGTCTCCTCTGCTTCTAACAGTGTGATTTGTTGATCCAGATCCAAGGATAAACTTTATAGAAACATACACAACAGGATTTCTACATAGAAATCAGCAGTATTTTATGAAGCAGGATACTGTCAGAGTTCACATTTTATACTCCTACTGTGCAAAAACAGACACTCTGGACAAGTTAATGAATTAATGATTAAAGACACTACAAAAGTAGCAAAGCATAGTCATATTTTAACAGTACTTTTCCTGACCTCTTAGATGTAGAAAAAAAAAATTATTTAATAGAAAAAGTGAGTTTTTTACCAGAAATGTTAACATTTTAGAGGGATGTCATCAATCTTGCTTTATAATCAACCATCAAATATTTGTCTTGACACTTCTATAAATTGTTCTGTTAGTACAAAAGTTTACATTAGAAAAATAAAATTAGAAAACAGTTTTTAAAAGTATGTAATTTAAGTCCATCATAAAAGTAATAAAACTATTAACACTGTATTGCAGTTTTTTATTGTACAATCCATTGTATAATTTGTTAAATTATAAGAGAAATATATGAGCTACGATTACAAATATCAAACTTGATTAAAGTAGGAAGTTCATATTATGTAACCCAAATCTAGTAAGTTAAAAAAAAATACACTTTAGGTGTCCTAGTTTCTATGGATTTATGTTATATTTTCTTGGATTTTTCTTATATTTTTGTTACTGTAGAGTTCAATTTGTTCCTGGGAAAACAGAAACTATTATTTTTTTATTGATTTGTACCTGCCTACAAGTGATGAGTGTTTGCATCTCTGTGTCTGTTTTTAGATACAGAGACGTATGAAAAAAAAGTGTCTTTTAATTAACTGACTGGACAACTCAAAAGTAGGGTTTCTTTTTGGTTCCTTCGGTAAGGTGAACCATATTTTTCAGGAGAAAAAGAACTTCTTTTTGATTTGAGTTGGTACCAAATCAAAAATCCCCACTTTACACTGCAGATGCATTATACAAATGATGTCAGTGAGATAACTCGGTAGTCAGTGTTCACCAACAAGACTAAGGAGACAATATCATCCTACAAATATAGGCATGATCAAATTTTTCATACTAATTTTATATCATAATGGAATCATTTTGTCCTGTTCTTGTCCCCCACAGGTAAGATCACTTTCTACTAAAATCTGTGAAATAAATAATAATTTAAAAAAAGCCCCAATGCAAACCCCCAAAACTGAGCAAAATAGCCCCTGAATTTTTATGTTTTCCAACATTTATGGCAAGGAATCTGTTAACCTTTCTTAAAACTCAGCCAATACTTGCCTGACTCTTCTTAGTTATTCATAGCTAGTAAAATTCTTATACCTGAGGAAAGCAAAAAAAAATCTGTACTTCTCAGGTGAATAGAACTGTAGACATCCACTAAGTGTCATTCAATAAGTATACACGAGAAAGAGATTCAATTTTTTTAAAATACAGGTTACAAGCTTGACTTTGTTCCTTTACATAGCACAATAAATTAACTCTTCCTTAAATACTAATTGAAATTAGGCACAGCCCATGAGTTTGTCTTTCATTATCCGCACCTTTATCCACTTGTTCCAGGCTGTATGTTTTCTGTCCCACACCAGAGGATAAGTATACCAATGGACAAACAGCAGTTGTTAATTTTCCAAAGAGTAAAATACTGCTCACCATGAGTCAGTTTCTTCAATACATATGGTGGTAGCCAGAACTGGGGGATCCTCCCTACAGGAGGTGCTTTCCCTGAAATACGTTTGCTCTCAAGCCTGGCCTGACTTAAGAGTGCCATCTTGGATACATTTACCTTCTGTGTTTGAGATGGGCATACACAGGAAATGGAAAAATTATTTTAATAACTTAGAGAAATTTTAAAAAGCCCGTCAATTTGGAGTCTAAACCAGTTTCTGATGTCAGTTGAAACCCTGCTACACACACAAATTCCCGTTGTTTGCAGTCAGCTTTGCATGTGACCTTTACACCACAGAGATAAATATTTCTCAATGTATAAACTTCAGCAAGTTGAAAATACTTAAAATATTTTCCCAGAAAGTATTTTCTATAAACTTTAATAATCAAAAGGTTTCTTCTGACTTGCTACGTAATGAATTGTCTTATCTCAAAACAAAAGTGAAATTTAGCTGAATAATAGGCTATATTAAACATGAATGATTTATTTTTTCTCTTGTGGTCTTAAAGCAGGGCTGGTATCCTAAGATTGCTTTGGTACATTATTATGACTTTACCTTCCTTTAAAATAAGTAAAATACTGATATCTCAACCACGTTATATAAATTGAGGATTTTTTTTTTTTTTTTTGGTCCATAAACATGTTTCTTTAAATGCTATTGTTCAGGCTGTATGCATATATATTCCTGCATAGCAGTTATTGTCATAGCGTAGTTATAATTATATTAAAAAAATATCAAAGCTATATGCAACAGCTGAAGGTTTTTTTCTCTTGAAATTTCTGCATTTCTGAGCAGCTCATAAATTTTAGACACACAGATTTAATACTGAATAAGTTTTATTTTAACACCATCTTTTCCCCCTTCCTCCCCTGCTCCAATTCTAGTGAATTTGCACTTTCAGGACGTATGCTTCTAAAATGGTATACAGCTTCAAGTCCTAGAAAAGTCAATGCCAGCCTTTGCAGGTCATTTTCACTTCTCTCTGAATTAGAGCACGTGTCAGTGCCAAAGTGAAGCCTTAACCCAAATAACAAACAGCCATGGCAGCATGTGCTTGATGATATTTATTTTAGTTTCCTTGCTATTCTTCAGGAGGGCCACTTACCCATAGAATGTGAACATTTCAGTATGGAAGGGTAACACAAGGTCTGCTTTCCCACCATATCATGGTGGAATACATATGTTACAGTTCTGGCTGCCAGAAATTGTAGTCTCTTCAAAACAAGCAAGTGGTTAATACTGTGGTTGCTTTCAGGGATCTATAGTTTCCTTTGCTGATTAAGAAGTGGCTCTAAAACATGGCCAGTACTGCAGGCTATAAAACCCCATCCAGTGAGTTGCCAAGTGTCTTCCTTTGCTGCTGAATTCATTATTGTTCAGGTGCATTGGACATGTCCTTGGCTGCACTTGCAGCCGCGAACCACTTGGGAAAAGTCTTTCTGAGTGGTCAACAACTCTCCTTAATTTATCAGAACTGCTTGGACACCCTGTTAATCTTATTTAACACACATTGAAAAGTTACTGACTTTTGTGAGTTGCCCAAGATTTCTCATTTGTATGTTATCCAACCTGTGTTCATTTATCTTGTTAAGCATTGCATTTCAGTAAGCAAACTTCTCAGTCCTGGGGTCTTTATTATTTCCTATGTACTTCTTTATTTTATTCTTCCTTTCCTTGTATCTTATGTTGTAATTTTTTGTTGTCTGTGTCATATCAAAATATTTTCCTATTTTTTTAAATTCCTTGTTCCATGTCTTTATTCATTAAAAAAAGAAGTTTTGTATTCTTTTTTCAGGTTCTGAGTTTTCTATTTCCCCAGCCTTTTACCTACTCCCTTCACTTTTTCTTCTTTCTTCTGCTCTATATATTTATCACATCCTCTTTGCTGCTGACATTCCCACAGACTGTCCCACATTTGCTCATCTAAGCATGTTCCCATGAAGCTTATCTCTTTCTGCCACTCTCGGTGTAGACTCTTACCTTCCTGCCATTTCCTTCTTTTTTTTGCACACATTCTGAGACTCAGTACAGTAGCTCGTTATGTGCAAAGATAAGCTACAAAAATGTTGCTAAAAGTATTAAAAAAAAAAGAAAAGAAAAGAAACCAAAAAGAACTCACTTTTTGGCAGGTTTTGTACCGTCTTAGGGTTCTATCCTGTGCATTGTTGCCATTAGTGTTCTTTTCTGACCAGTAAAAAAGGACAGTGTCTGATGGAAGCATTATAGAAACTTCAGCACTTAAAAAAAGGACTAATCAGAGTCAAATGAGAAATGTGACCTATCTTTATTAACCAATAGGATAGTTTTATGGCACAAGTGAACTGACTAGATAATGGAAATATGGTCAATCTCATCCATGGAGAACACAAAGAAGTGACAGAAATTGAGTTACTTGAGGGAATGACCAGTAAAGGTGGAGAGGACAAATAGAAAAAAAGGTGGGGAAAAAATTGGCTGAAGTGGGAACAGGAATTCCTTGTTTATGATAAAAAAATAGGAATTGGATATTAGGCCAGTTATACTAACAATTATTTGTATAAGACATTTTTTGAATATAGTATTGAGTTAAAAAATAAAGCATGATAAAGAGTGTAGCAGTTTGATGCAGCTTTCAAAAATCCCAAAAGTAGTCTTTAGGGTATTTCAAATATTCCAAGGAATACTTTTCCAAGTATTTTTATTATATGTAAAGAAGAATTTACAGAAGGAGATAGATACACCTCACCAAGCTGCTGTACACAAATCTGATCAGCCAAGTTGAAGAAAGATTAATTAAAGTATAGAAGCCACAGATAGTTTGGCTGATACAGCTGAAATCATCTCTCTTGTTAGAACACACTAAAAGGGCTTGTTCTGCTAAATCTTCTGTGAAGGCTAAAATAAAACATGAAGACCCTTTTCCCATAAGAATTTTAAGGCCCATATATCTGGACAGTGTGAGGAGAGAGAAATAAAAGAGCTAGGCTTGTATGAAAACAAAGGACACACACTAATCAACAATAAATACGTGGTAGAAGTATTAGTATGTTTTAATTACCACTGCAAAAAGAGGTAGAAAGGCTTAGAAGCAATTGATTTTAAGATGAAATTTGCTATATTTCTGCACAGGCTTTTGTAACATGATAGGGAGAAGTATTTGCTGAGCTGTGATGTCATGTCCAATTCAATCTCCTCATGGGTTGTGCAAGCTAATGCAATACTGATTCTTCACCCTAAAATTGTAGATTTATTTTTCTTACTGCAGATCAGAGCTATGATGGATTAGCTCCAACTGCTCATCCAGTTTGTATTGCAACACTAGTTTTATTGAGGCAAAAACTGAAGTGTGAACTTTGAACATGGTCTATTGTTCAAAGTACATTATACCTTAAATATAATATTCTCTGTGTTATAGGAACAAAGTAGGATATTTATGCTGGCCTGTATAAGCAGCACATTTTGACATATACTCAAACATTGCCTTCTGTAGAAAACTGTCAAGGGGGAAAAGTAACATGAAAACAGTTTAGTCTCAGAGTTTTAAGAGTTTCTGTTGATCTTTTTCAGTCTCTGCAGAGACATCAAATCCAAATAACATCCTCAGGAAATCCAGTGATGGAAGCATTATGTACCTCTAAAATCCATTGCTCAGCTATCTTTTCTTATCGCTGCAGCCATATAAACAAAATGCTAATGGAATGCAATATTACTCTATATTAAAATATTTGAGGATAAACAGTTGTATATTATCAAACGTTTAAATACTCTTAATTCTTCTTAATAAATTCCTGCATTTTGAGAACTTTGGTAAATCATTGAAGATCCCCAAAAACTGCAAATGAAAAATAAAGATGCGTAATTTTTTTCAGTGGTTACAATATTGTTTTGACAATTGGAAAACTCAAAATATAAATTACTAGTTAGCTGCACAATATAAGAGAGTTCTCAAATTTGAGAGATGGTGCTGGACAGGATGAATCTCTCCATGAATGAAAATATAAACATAATGAGTATATGAATACTCATAATTACTGAAAAAAAAATCAGAGAAATTACTCTTTTTGACTGTAAAATTCTGATTTTACAACAGAATTTTTTTCTTTATTTGGTTTGAGTTGAAAATATTTCTGTTTGTAGTTCTAAAAAGTGATACATCTTCATACAGTGAATTCTTAGAATACCATGAATAGGAATGGAATAATTCTTTTTATAAAGGAAGAGAAACATATATGTGCCATTTAAAGGGGATTTTTGCTTGCACTTGCCACATCTTATCCAGGTACGGATGCTGTAGGAGGACCTATTTGGACCATTTGCATTGCTACCCTGCTTTAGGGGTAACACAGTTAGCATTCTATAAGTGAAATGTGCTGGTACTTTTTGTTTGAGATTCAGTTCAGGGAGTTGTGTGAAATCTTCCTGAATATTTCAATTGCAGACAAGTAATATATGTTTTAAGCCAAGTACTTTGTATAACATTAGTACATAGATTACTTACACCATGCATTTGAGTAAAAAGGATTTGTTAGGACTCTTGTGTACTGAACTGTCTGCAATTCTTGTCTGGGCATAATATTTCCTTTTACAAAACCACTTACTATTTCTGTCTCCTTTGTAATCTTGCAGGATCATGTCTTCTGCTAAGGTGACCTGATTTGCATCCTTCCTATACATTGCAGTCAGGAAGCAAGACCTCAGAGGAAAATAGGGAATGGAATTTTATCACTTCTGGAGTTGTGTATTGTAAAATCAAGGTTGGAGTGTGCCAAAGGGAAAAAGCATTTGTTTTCTTTGTTTTTCTGTAAAAGGACTTCAGTCTCCAGAGATATAATTACAGCAATTTTCACAGACACTAAATCTGTGCACGTGGAACTGGTACACGGAAGAATAAAGCTACAAAGAGAACAAGGCAAACCTTGGGATTTTTGTCTGATTTCTTGACCCTAGTGGGGATACCTCCCATTCTCCAAGGCTGGGTAAGAAAGTCAGGTCCTATATACCTTTTAGTTTTGTCAAGCATATTTGGAATTTGGAAGAATAGGCAGCTCTGTAGTTAGGAATCATTTTTCAGGAAGTGCATTTGTAACTGAAGCTTAAACCATAGAACTCAATAGTTGATCTCAATCAAAAGGTAGCAAAATAGAATTCACAGCCTTGAGCTGAAATGTTAATCTTTCCCTCTTTGGTTTCCTGGAGCTTCCTAAATCTGTGCAATAACTTAAAATAATAAGAAAGTTTTTTAAATCAACACCACAGCATTTTAGCAAGTTAAGCGATTTTTTCTAACTGTCTAAAATATTAAATGAAGAAAACTTCATGAAGATATGTGACTTCCACGTCTGAAGGCTTATTAAATCAAAAAAGAAGCGGCACTAATGTACATTCATGTCATAATAATAAATGCACAACAAATTAAAAGAGAACACAGCTCATTATAAACATGCAGATGCCATTTTAAATGCTTTGAACAATACTATGATTCCTGGACTTTTTGCAACTTGAAGACAGTTGGTTATCTACAGTATAATACCAAATGCTGAAATAACATATCCATTTCTGTACACTTCACCATGATAAAACATTCAGAACAAAGACTTCCAGCTAAGAAAAACCAAATTCTCTCAGTGGAGAGAAGATATGGCCTTTTAAGCTATGATTAGTATTATCTTTAAAAGGCAAACAACATTACAAATTATCTACCCCTGATATATGATCCATCTCACATTTTAAAGAACTCCTATTTGTTATTTACCGAGTTTAGTCTGCTGATGCGAAATATAATTATGCAAAGAAGTTGCATAATTACCTACAACTATCTGCTCTTGTAATGTTGTCTACAATGGCAAAACATGTATTAGTGGAAAAAATAAGTTAACTGTAAAGCGCCCACTGCTTGAAACATCAACATTGACAAAACTGGCAATAAAAATTAGAACCATTTTACACCTCTCAAGAGCTGGGTGGCCTGCTTTTTTTGTGTAGGTGAGAGAGTTGTGACAGCTGTCTAGTGCTAAAGTAATTTAAATAAATAAATAAAAAACAATGGATAAGTTAAAATAGATCCTAAAAAATCATACTGAATATGCTCTCTGGATCACTGAATTATAACGTCCTGCCTGCATCAGCAGAGAGTGCCAGTTGCTAGAAACGCTACAGACAATTACAGAAAAATGTGCTTAGAAGGACATTCTCTTTGTATCATATTTAATTAGTCATTGGTTTATGCCCTGAGGTATAAAGGCTTGAATTCCAATTATTTTATCCTACTTAATATTCACGATTGTGATTATTCTCCGTCTTCATATCAAATTGAATCTTTCTAGTATTTTACTGACTTAATATGCATCTTCAGCCATCTGCCTTGTGTTGACTATTAACTTTTGATAATGAGTACCATTGCTGAATTATGCACATGGTAACAAAGCACTTTCATTTATTGCTTTTAGAAATGGCTGTAGTTTGAATGAATATCCCCTTTTCTTAAATTAAAAAATTACATAGGCAAAACCAACCTTACTTTTCTACCTTTATGAAGTTCCTTCTAATTATTTTGTAGCCGTGTCTGAATGCAGTAGATTTTAACTTTTCTCCTCTTTAAGCCTTTCCATCAGTTAGCCAGTTTCACTATTTGCGTCTTACCTTTTTTGTGTCTGTCCCATTTTTTCTGAAATCCTAACGTTAGAACTGAATCTTTTTCAGGTGGATATTCTCTGATTTATTCTGCAGTATTGTAAAATTTTAAAGATTAGATGTCCTCCCATCTTTGTGTTTCCCAACTTTTTGTCTTTGTCACTGGTAGGGGCTGATGAATCCTACAACCTGAAAAAGCCAAGGCTGCTGCATCTCTGTTCCCCCAGATCCAGCCAGGAGAGACGCTGAGCATGTTTTCCCAATGACTGACATGCAGGCACACATAGTACACCTACATGTGTGCAGCTGACTGGCCACACATGCCAACCCAGACAGAAAACACTAAGTGCTCACACAAGCATTCAACAACACTAAAAGCCTCATCCTGGTCCCCTCTCTGACTAATTAGAATAAAGGTTTGTTAGCAGGAAATATAAGTGTATATATATGTACAATGTGTATGTACAACATGCACAATGATTACCTTGATGGTGTTTCCCTGAATCCTTGCTCTTCTCAGTTGTCTTACTCTCAGATGCAAACACCCATGTACAAATGAGTCCCAGCAGATCCCCCAAGACCCAGTGTCCTCAGTTTTCCTGAACAAGCCCTGGTCTTGCTAGTGCTGAACTCCTGCTGTCTCCCTGTGAGTGACACACTCACCCTCCTGGCTCTTGGGTCACTTCCCTGTGCTCTGGATATTTGCAAGTGATCACACTCTGGTGCACACACCCTGACATCTCCAGCTGCTGGCACCCCAAACACACAGGCCCTGTGATGGGTGTTTCACTCCAGCCCTGGCACTCAAACCTACACATGAACAAGCACCAGCAGAAAGAGCCCCTCCACTCAGGACAGCATTTAGAAAGGAAGTTTAATGAAAAGGCATGTCAGAACACTGATCTAGTGCAGGGCATAGATGGGTGTGCTGATGAGGGTTAGCCTGTATTAACCCCCTATCTTTGTGTATTCCTCTGCTTGTTCATACTAAAATCACCTAGATCCCTCTCTTTCTCCATCTCTGGTTCAACCCCTGAAACATCCCACAATAACTCCTGTACAATCTCAAAATGCTTTTCCCTGCCAGCCCATACTGTGTGGAAGCACCTTCCCCTGGCTCATGGGGCCCTGATGGCTCATGGGGCTGAAGCTTTCCTGGGATAGTCACAGAGGAAGGCAGGGCAGGTTTCTCTGCATGGGATATTGGGGTTCCCCCACCTTTGTGCCCGTGTGCTCTTCTAAGCTCATGGAAATGGATTTGGACGTGGTGCAGGGTGTTTGGGTTCCCCCATCCTTCCCTCTGAATGTGTGGAGATCAGCTTTAAATTGCATAACTGACTAATCGCTACTTCACATGGAGCTCTGCTTTCATGGAGCTGTCAGAAATGACACTGAAGTGTCTTTCCTAAGTTCTTTCCATTATTTGCAACATGTCAGTAAGCATAAATAAAGTAATTAAATTCTGAAAATCTGCCAGTCAGAAATGGAGTTACTAATACATATAGATCGATTTAGACACAGATTCAAAACTGCTCTAATAATCAAGATGTCTGATAAGTCATCCACGAGATATATTTGTTTCTGTGGTGTATGTTTTAGCTCAGTTTAATTTGTATTAATGTGCATTAGACATCTATGTTTTAGTTCTGCTGCAACACATAGACATTTTACCTCCATATATTTAAAAAGAAAATACAGTTTCAGTAGGCCTCCTCTAAACTAACAGAGCAACAAGGTAAGAGTACCAAACAAGTTTTCCACATTTTATTTTGCATTAATATGATAGTAATTGCCTGACGTAATTTCTTCTAAAATTTTCATATTTCTTTCAGGTAAACTTTCTATTTGCATTTATTTATTTATTTTGTTTGTTTAGAAAGTATTTTGAACATGTAAAGCAGTAATTGACCTTATTTCACATGACTTCAGTGGTCCAGATCACTTCTTTAACTGGCAATCACCATACTCTTTGGTAATAAAAATTATGTTGGGAAGTTTGGGACATCTGTAAGTATATGAAAATGAATGAAAACAGGCAAGGAATTTGTGAAAAAAAAAAATTCCTTTGTTTATATCCTAAGCACACACTGAAGGACAGATGCTTGTTGCACTTAATCTACTGTAGGTATCAGATATCACACTGGGTAGCCTAGCTTTTTTGTAGTTGATGGTTAGTGCTGTCATAGCTGACTACTTTTATAAAATGATGGGATTGTCATCGTCTAAATTTAATTTTCCATGATCTTGGAACAGAATTGCTGTGAGATTGTAAAAAGAAATATAAAGCCCTATTCACAGGCTGTGAAAGTTTCATTTCTTTTGTGAAATTAGAGATTATTTTCTGGGGGAGGAAGAATAAATCAGTGTTAGCCTCGAATGTGGCTTTTCCTACAGCATTTTTCTGGAGTACTTCCTGTAATTCATCAGTTAATATATTATGTTCCAATTTTACTCTTGATCATGGCTTGTGGTCAAAATTATTAACCTGAGAGGATTCTACTTAGAGATGCAATTATTAGTTAAAAAAATGGGTTACCACTATGCAATATTATTTTTTATAACCATTTTTCCAGCCCAAGGGCTTGCACTTGCAATACATGATAGTGTCCACAGAAGGCATTTTATTTCTTATTTCTGTTCATTTATTTGTAATCAATAGTTAGCTCTTTTCTTGACACATATAGTAAAATTTTAGTGTCAACAATCTCTATACTGGTCATTCTTTAGAGACCATAGGACATTCTTCTGGAACACTCTTCAGTAGAAAATTTCAGTTGGCAGCGTAAGGAAGAGTTTTCAGGATGGACAATAGATTGTCCAATTTGCACTTTTAAGTGTATTTTTTCAAAATGCTTTTTCCCTATACTCTATTTATTATAATTAGAGAGATCTAGTACTTGCTTGATTTCAGAACACAGGCATTTATCAACATTTTTATCAAGAGAAATTGTCATATGTTCTCCTAAATCTCCTCCTTATTCCATGACAAATTTAATCCCCTTAAAAAAATTGTCAGTCTTGTATGGATCAAAATGAAGCAAAAAGATGACTTTTGTCTTTTGTTCTCGTCTGTCATGATTTTTTAAATAAAGGTGGTATTTTGCCTTTGTCATCACTTGCTACAAAATGTTATTTTGTAACAGATGGTTCCATTGAAGTATGTGACTTGCTTTTCTAGTCACTGGTACGTAAGTTGTGATGGAGGGAGAAGAGCTCTGTACAAGAGTTTAAAATTCCTCAAGCTGAAACCTTCAAATGTCATCCACATATGAAAAATGACTGAAACCAATAATGTGAACAAATTGATTAGCATTTTCAGTGACATGTTGTTGGATCTATACATTAATTTTCTTTGCCAAACAAATTCTAAAAAGTAATATGGAAAAACAGACAACATGCTGGAACATCCCAGATGATCCTTAGACTTCCTAACATTATCTGTTGTGCTGCTAAAAGAGATTTGTTTGCTCAGGCTTAGAAGATATTATTTTTACCATTACTGTCAAAGCAAATAAGCTCGAAGAGATACACTGTGTGAAGAATACTTGAGTGTGCATCTCATCTTTTTTTTTTTTGTTTGAAACAGTTGTACATACCAAGTTGTCTTATTTCCTGTGCTCTGATTTGTCAGATGGTATTTATTCATTGGGAAGGATGAAAGAAATGAAATAAAAACTAGAAAGATATGCTAACCAATTAATGGAGATAATAAAGATGATGACCAGCAAAAAACAAAGATTATTCTATGATGTTACACTTTTATATTATTCTAAATTATTTTTTACTGAGATTAGTGTTTTTAGAATGGAATTCCATGAAAGTGTTCAATTCCTTTCACTGGGAGAAAACTGAGCCCTGAGCTGCTCATCTGCTCTTTGCCTTTGTGGCAAAGAGTTAGTGATATTTTTTATCATTTCATTTGGAATTGTTCAGAGTCTAAGGAACAAAGAGAAAAGTGTTTTATAATACAAAATACAGTGACAAGTTGGGAAGAGGTGTTTTCAGCAGTTCAATAAGAAACATCTTAAGATGGCATGAGGAGTCTGAGGTCTGCTTACATTTCTGTCAGGAACAGGTTTGTGTACCTATTTGGAAAGAGTAAGACAATTGTTTAATAGGAATCTTACAAGAATAAGCAGAAGTGGAGTGTCTGAAGATTTCAAGCTCAGTTTGAGAGTGATGTCACAAGTGGGAGAGTAAAACAGCTAAGAATGAGAAAAGAAAGAGAAATGAGGGTATAGCTATTAAGGGTTGAACAAATATTAACTGCAAGGGAAGCAAATGAAAAGACATTAGAAAACAGACAAAAACATGATGGAATGGAATAAAAAAATGCAATAAAAATGCAGGAGCACAGTTGTACTGGGATATATGACAGGCAGACATCCTGAGATATTTTGGAGGAGCATAGCTCCAGGATGCAGTCTGCTTCGTGTCAGACTGTGCTGCATAAAGGGTATAGAGAATATCTTATGGGCAATGCAGCAGCTTTGCTTGTTCCTCACATGCCAGGCCATGACTGACATATGGGGTCGAGACCAGGAAGGCAGCTGCAGCCTTCCCACGGCAGTGTGTGAGACAGGAGTGCCATGACAGGAAAATGTGAAGCACAGATTAGTGGGTGAATTTAATGCTCTGGACCTGCGTATGTGTGAACAGTTTGATTGCTATATACCTATCTCATAAAAGAAATTGTGCAGCATGCTGAAGGTGCTCATGTGTAGAATTTAAGATAACTGTCCAGTAGGACGTCTTGAATGGTCATATATCAGATCTTTTCACAAGTCAGAGTATCAGACAGTGTCTCCACTGCTTGACTTCTGGCACTGAACCTGGTGAAAAAGGCTGTGGTTATTCCATTGCTGTGCTCTCCAGATGGGTGGCTAAAGCTAAACTGCCTGTTGGAACACTGTGGTGCCAGGAGCTCTTGCAAGGGTGCTAGTTGACACGTGATATAGAGGCTGTGCTAATGTTTAAGATAATTGTAAGGCTGCGCCTAGGCTCTGGAACTGTTTTGTTTGCTTGGGAAGGTCTCTGATCCCAAGTTCATTCCAAGCTAGGGTATGAACATTGCATCGTGGTGCTACCACACATCAGGCTCAGAAGCCTGCGTAGCAATTCTGGCAGCAATATTAATGTGCTGCTTGTGATTTTTATAGCTTTCTTTCCAAGTACACTTGACTCTATTTCACCCTGAAGTGTAACTGCAAGGATTTTCAGGGAAGATAGACATTGTCAGGGAAGAAAATGATGTTGAGCCTCAAGGGAGCACAATGAAACTGAGACACAGTGTGGGAAGGATCTGACCAGACTAGAGGGAGCAGTCAGTCCAAGAGAAAGTGCTCTGAGAGCCCAGGCTGTCACTTTATTGATACCTCAGAGAAACCAAACCAATGCTTCATATCTTAGCAGTTTTGCTCCGACAACTCTTTTCTTGGCTCAGAAAGGCTGGTACTACTGTAAATTCCTAGCACTAAACTAAATCTGCTTCTTCTTTGCAGGTGAAAAACCTGAAAAGCACGGAGCATATTGAAATATAAGTGCTTTTCTAAAGATGTGTTCTTAGCCCCTTTAAAGGCTGGGAATTTTACCCAGTAGCAGGTGTTGAGGGCTCTGAGAGCACCCTTGCCCTTATGGTTTGACCCCCAGAGCCAGGTGAGCACAGTTGGTGGAGAGGGGAGAGGCTCCAGGCGCTGTGTGGCAGCCGTGGGCAGAGCCAGCCCCTGGCCCAGTGGAAACACTCCCAGCTGTGGCTCTTGCCTGGGGCCAGCTGAGCTCCAGCTCCCTCCACCCCGTAGCCATGTGCCCTGGTGTGGGCTGGCGGCCTGGCCTGGCCTCAGCCTGTGCCCATCCCCAGGACGGTGCCCAGGGCTGGGGCTGTCCCTGCGCCTCGGCTGCCCGGCTCCTGGCTGGATGGGCAATGCCAGGCTGACGCTGCAGGAGCCTGCCAATGTGGGCACTGCTTTCGCTGCCCTGACGCCGCGTGCTGCGATGGTGTGGTGCCCGAGCAGCTTTGCAAAGGGACAGTCACACACCTCAGGAGGCCTCGTGAGCTCTAAGCAGCTTCGGTGAGAGAAGGCCACGTGCTGCACTGCCCCTCAGCATATGTGCTATTTAGGATTCTGTCCTGGATTGATTGGGTGAACAGTTCTTTCTTTTTTTCTTTTTGTGGCCAGAAAGACACTTTTCAGAATTAAAATTTAGATTTTAAAAGTCCCTTGGGAGGAATCATCTTTAATAGCATCTGATCCAGGGAATTTTTTTTTTTTCTCTACCCAAACATTGCTAGAGCTTAAACTTCTTCAAGCACAAGCAAAGAAGAGATTGAGGGGAGACCTTCACGGAAGTGTGACCTGCACATGTACCACTTCTGGTGCCTGACAGCTGAAAAGGTTTATAGAATCTAAGATACTTTCATCACAGTTCCAAAATTGTGACCTTTTTAGTGTTTCTCCCTTTATTTAATGTGGTATTTTCCATTTATTTTTGAATAAATGTAAGAAATGATCCTTAGATTTAACATTATTAACTTGATTACTCATAATTAAAATGTTTTCTGTCACTCTCCATAGGGAATGTATATAAATATACCCAGGGAGAGGGGATGTGCAGGTTATGTTGAAACAGATACCATTACTATTACTATTGTGGTTTTTGTGAGTTTACTTCTATATGATCATATGAGAAATGTACTTTAGGAAGGATGCTATAACAACATTTTGCTAGATTGTTTTTTTCTTTTTTTAAAACTTTTTCTTAATTTTGTTCCCTGAATCAGGTTTAATAAGCCTGAACTATTTAACTTCTATGTCTGATAAGTCTGTGGTTTCTCTGATGCTGAAACATGATACATCAGAACATGGCTTGTGAAATGACTGTCAGTTT
This sequence comes from Melanocharis versteri, assembly GCA_013397845.1. Taxonomy (NCBI): domain Eukaryota; kingdom Metazoa; phylum Chordata; class Aves; order Passeriformes; family Melanocharitidae; genus Melanocharis; species Melanocharis versteri. The sequence continues at coordinate 3,469,350 of VZTG01005248.1, read as the reverse complement.
CTAATGGTTCTTCATGTCTGCTGGCATCTATAGTCAGAGGACTCTAGGCTTAACCACTGTTCTAAATTAAAATATTAGTAACTGTAATAACAAAATTATATTTTGTTAAGCAATAACATTTTGCTTACGTAAGTATTAATTGCTTTATTTTTTTATCTTTCCTTCTTTTGTCGAGATGGCTTTTTTAGTGGTATGAATGATGTATAGAGGTTTTTTAAGCTTCAAACAGACTTTCAAACAAGGCTTTCAAATAGAAGTAAATCAGGAACTCCAGTCGTTCACCAGGCAGCATTTTTCTTTGAGACTTGGAGAAGAAATACCAAATTTTTGCTTAAATCTCTCCTGTAGCTGCATTGTTTTCAGACTACCTGTGGAACAAAGGGTTTAATTCCTTGCAGGAGAGGATGCCTAAGGAAAAATAACTGCAAAAGAACATATGCTATTTCCCTGAAATACTTCCCAGCCTTTGGCTATGTTCAGTTCAGAGTAATTCATGAGCCTGGTGTGATTAGCATAGATTTTGGCTCACTGTTCTGCTGGTCTGATACCAATTCAGAGAATAACCCTTTACTTTTGTTTGAATTTGATTCCCGCTGTCTTCATATGACGACATATAATTCTTTTGCTGAAAGAGACAATGAATTGTTGATCTCTATCCACTTTCTCTATGGCACTCCTGATTTTGTAGACCTTTATTACGTCTGTGTAAGCCACCTCTTGCCCACTTTGAAGGGGCTCAGACCTACCCATTTTCCATATGGAATTGTCTGCTCATGTAGGTGTTGGACATTCTTTTGATAATCCTTTCTGCCTTTAGCTGAATAATTTCCAATTCTAAAATAACATCACTCTGTTCCTTACTTCCGTATCCATACTTTCAGAGTTTTGTTGCCAACTGTTTAACACCCAGTTAATGTTCACATTATGTAGGTTTTCTGGCCTTCAACTGTGCTTCATTTGATCAGTCTTGATTTATGTGAGAAAGCAGGTGACAACAATGAAAATGTGATGGTTTAAAAGGCTGCATCAAGTATGTGCACACTGAAAGACTTCCATGGAGCATTCAGTCTCTTAGTTGAAAGGGATGATAGTGTATAATGAAGAGTATTTTCTCATAAGGATGAATGTATTTGAGGGGCTATGAATACAGGGACTGGAATACAAGCCTGAATGCTTGGATGATGTGGAGGATGGTGTGGCAGAAGGAAGATCACAGCTGAAGGAGAACATGGCTTTTCACCTTTTAGGAGTGGTTACTGTTCTAGAAGACCTCTGCCCCTTCAGAGAGAAAAACAATGCAGTGATAATAAGTGTTCAATTTAGTACATGAAGAAGCTGGCAAAAAAGGAGCATCTCCTGAAGCTGACAATCCTGATTATTCTGCTCCTCTCTACATCCTACCCATTGCATTTACAGACAATGTTATTAAGATGTGTTCATTTCTTCAGTCTTTGCAAAGGAGGAGGTCAGAATGCACACAAAATTCAGCATGTGAACTATGCCACAGATTTGTGCAACAGCATAATGATATTTTGTATTTGTTCATAGAATTACAGCATCACAGAATGGTTGATGTTGGCAGGGACCTCTGGAGGTCATCTGGTTCTGCTGTCCTGCTCAAGCAGAATCACTTAGAGATGCTTGACCAGGACCATGCCCAGACATTTTCGAATATCTCCAAGAATGAAGAATCTGCAGTATCTCAGGGCAACCTGTGCCAGTGATTAGTCACCTTCATAGTGGAAAAGTGTTTCTTGATGTTCAGAGGAAACCTCCTGTGTTTCAGTTTTTTGCTCATTGCCTCTGGTCCTGTTACTGGGCACCTCTGGCAAGAGCTCTACCTTCTTTCCACTTTCTCTTCCGGTACTTATACACATTGATAAGATCCTCCCCGAATGTTTGTTTCCTGGGCTAAACAGATAAAGGGTGCTCCAGTCTTTTCACCATCTTTGTGGCCTTGGACTCTCTCCGTTATGTCCATGTCTCTCTTGTACTGGGGAGCCCAGAACTGGACAAAATACTCTGGGTATGGCCTCACCAGCAGTGCACAGAAGGGCAGAATATCATCTCAGCCTGCTGGAACGCCCCTCCTTATGGATCTCAGGATGCTGTTGGCTTTCTTTGCAGCACATTTCTGGCTCATGTTCAGCCACATGTCCGCCAGGATCCTGAGGTCCTTGTCTGACAAGATATTTCCTGTTTGCTGGCCACCAACACATATTGGTGCAAGGGTTTGTTCCTCCCCTAGTGATTTCCCCTTGTTTAACTTCATGAGTTTCCTGTTAGCCCACATCTCCAGTCCATTCAGATCCCTCTCTAAGGCAGCACAATCCTCTGGTGAATCACCACTCCTCGCAGTTTTGTGTCATTAATAAGCTTGCTAAGGGCACCCTGCCTCAGATCGTTAACGAAGATGTTAAACTGGGCTGGGCTGCATATTGACCCGAAGTACATTGCTAGTTATTGGCCTCCAACAAGATTTTGTGCTGCTTATCACCCCACTCTGGGCCTGGTGGAGTGATCTGTGGCCCATTCAGACAAGTGTCACTTCACCTTGCTGTCTGCTCATCCAGCCCACTCTTCAACAGCTTCTCTATAAGGATCTTATGGGAGGCGGTCAAAGGCCCCGGTGAAGTCAAGGTGACAGTATCCATTGCTCTCTCCTCATCTACCGAGCCAATCGTTTTGTCATAGAAGTTTATCAGGATGGGTAAGCATCACTTCCCATTGGTGAATTCATGCCAACTCCTGCTAATGACTTTTTTGTCCTTTGTGTGCCTGAAATATTTCTTATTCCTGATCTTCCCAACCAATTCTATCTCAGCATTTATGAAGAGCTCCTCTCACTGGCCTTGTTCTCAGTGAGATGACACAGGCTGCCAATCACCCTCCTGGCCACTCCAGCTGCCCAAACCTTCCCTGTTCTCTGCCTGGGGGCAGTAGCACAGACCTGGCTGGTGAGGTTCCTGCCCTGGTGGATCCCCTGTGTGTGCAGATGCCTGGCCCCAGAGACCTGCTGGCGCTTGCTGAGCCAGGACACAACCCTTCTTGGTGATTCTACAAGGATTTCTGGAGGGGTTTTTGCTGCTATGGGTTTAGATGAGACTTTTATTGTTGGTTTTTATTCTTTTCACTATTTGCTTCTCAAACTCTTTCTTGGCCTTCATAGTAATATTTTTACATCTACACTGTCAAAATTGATCAGGCTTTTCATTTTCTTTATGTCTGTACAACATTTTAAAAATTGCTTTCTGGTTTCTAGTACTATCCTTTGCTTTGCTGAATAGCCATCCTGGCTTTATCTTTTCCTTTTCCAAATCTTTTTAGCAGATGATATGCGCTGTTGCTGTATTTGCTGTACGTTATCCTTCAGAAATTTTCATGCTGCTGGGAAGGGTTTAATTCTCTTACATATGTCTTCTGGTTACAGACCAGACTTTCTTTCTGCTCTGAGGCAGAGCACAGTAGTAGTACATTGTTTGGTTTTTGTTGGTTCTGTCATGATGTTGAAACTACATTATATTTACATCAGGTTTGGACAGTGGTACTGCTATAAGATTTCGTAAGCTTTGCCCTGCAAGATTTTTAACTACATTTTTGCACATAAATCACTAACAAGATTATTGAATCTTTCAGTTGTTTTTGTAATTCTTTGGGGAAATATCACACTAGTTTGAATATCCTTAGGTTGAAAAGGAACTGAATTTAACAACTCTAGAGTATGGATAAATTTTCTAACAACCAAGCTGTTGTATAAAGATGTGTAGGAATTCCCTCCCTATAAAATGAAGGAAATTATCTTTATCGCAGTCTTTAAAAAAGAAATTAATGTGGACATTTCTTCCAGGAAAGGATTAGGGGTGGAGTGTACCCAGGAAAAAGATACTTTTGTGAAGCCCTGACCTGCTAACTAAAGTGCGAAAGGTAGCAGCATTTCCTATGCACTTGTGTGTTCACTGTTTTCTCACAGCTTGCTCTAAGTGGCTTCTTGCTTGTTGCACTAGCCAATAGCTACCTCAAATAGCCTCAGAGATAACTATTTAAGTAACCAATAGCTCATTCAAATGGAACTCTGTTCAGGACGCTGAACAGGTATTTCAGTATGGGCATTGAGCTCTGGGTTCTGGATTAATTGAAGAGACATAGACACCTAAAAATCAGGCATTTTTTCTCATGGATTTTAAAAGTTAAGTGTTAGAGTGTTTTCTTTTAAACTCCACTTTAGCCAAGAAGTAATTGAAGGATATTTTTATTCCCCAGTAAAACATTACTCAACTCCATTAAGAACATTTTAGACAAGTTTTCACACTCAGATGTTTCAATTTATGGAGTGTGACTGCTATAACATTTGCATCAGAATAATGACAGTAAGTATTGTTTACCTTTACCTTCCTGAATGTTGTGATGTATTTGGCATTGCTAATGGCAACAGTTAAATAAAAAATGGGTTTCTAGGATCTCAGAAATTCATATTGGGCCATATAAACCAGCTGTCATTTCCTGTCAAAGATTCAGTCATAATATTTCAGGGAAATCTAGACCATCAACAACACAGGGAAAGCTTAGACTGGACATTAGGAAATATTTCTTTACTAAGAGGGTGATAAAGCACTGGAGCAGGCTTCCTAGACATGTGGTTGATGCTCCAAGCCTGTCAGTGTTCAAGAGTCATTTGGACAATGCCCTTAATATGCTTTAAATTTTCAGCCCTGAGTGAACAATCAATTGGACTAGATGATCATTGTAGGTCCTTTTCAAGTGAAATATTCTATTCTATTCTATTCTATTCTATTCTATTCTATTCTACCAACCTAAAAGCAACAAGTCTCTTTTTCCTACACCCTGTATTCCTGACTATGAGATACAGAATTAAAATATGAAGGAAGTTCCTGACATTAAAGAGTCTGACAGAAAGAGGTTGTGATTTAAAAGCTTCTGAAATATGCTGTCATTAATAAGTCCCTGAATTTATTTACTGTAGTTTACTGTACACCAAGTTTTGGATAAGGCTGTGACCGAGGATAGAATCTACAATAAAAGTTTAATGGCTTTTGGATTTCAGGAAATGCAGCAGAGCGATATCTCCTTACTCTCACACTGTGTTTTTCTTCTGTGGCTTATTTCAGTCCAATCAACAACATAAAAATTCACACATCACAATACATTTGTGCCTTTGTTTAGTGATATCTTCCTCTTTTCCAATACTCATGTTTTCATATTTTCATCTATGCAAAAGTTTTTTTGGAAACAGTTATTGGATACAGTTCTCTGAACTGTGAAATAAAATTTTATCTTCATTTGGTTTATGCTGCAGTATTTGTTTACTTTGAATTCAAGAGCCCCTTTTTGCAATATTCTAAAATCTAAAAAAATACAATGTTTCATTTAATTCAAAATGTATCAATGTCTTTCATTTCAAAGATCAGCACAAAAATTTGTAATTAACTGAATACATTTCTTTGCAACTGAAGTAATCCACACTGTCTAAATAACATCTCCACTATTAAATACTGCGCTCTCAAATACTTTTCAAAGGGTGAAGGATAGGCTCCCCTGCTCTCTTTATGTTTAATAATGTGAAGCATTCTCAACCTGTAAATAAAGTAGTGCTTGAAATGTAAAGAAAGAGAATAGAATTTTTACCAAGTATTATCCTTTTAGGAACAGTGAAAATGAAATGCTGCGAATTTGAAGGAACTGCTCCAAACCCAGCATCACAATTATGGCTGGAAAGCATAGTGCTCTGCTTCAGTGTTTGGTACATTGACTTATTCTGTCAGGAGAGCTAAATCCTGGCTCTTTCCTTCTGGTTATGAAGCACTTCATAAGACATCAGAACCCTCTGAAATGACTACCCAGGGAAGAAGTTTCTCTGCTAATAATTTCAGCTTTGTTTCAGCAAGGCTAGCCTTTGAATAAGGTCAGTCACAGGATTGTAGAATGGTTTGGGTTGGAAGGGACCTTAAAGATTACCTGTTTCCAAGCTCCACATCTGTGTTAGTGTTAAGGAGACTTCCCTGTCTGGCCATCCAGCACACTGACTCTGGTAGTCCCACCCACACTCGCTGAGGACCGGGGCCCCTTCACATCTCCACCCGCTACACTCACACAGTTACACCCGGTCTTCTTAACTGGCTCAAACCCAGGTTTCCTACCAGATCCTTAAATAATTTGATCACGGAGCAATAACAAAATCACCGTTTGAGCTGGGTCCAAGGAGGGACCCCTGAACAAAGGAAAGCTTGGGCTTTTATACCCTCCCTGTCTAAGCACGTGAAAGTCCGGAGTCCTCGGCTCCTGACCTGTCTCTGAGTGTCACCTGGCTGGGTGACTGGCCCCGTGCCGGGGGAATCTTCCTCATGCTAGGGCAGTTCACAGCCTCTGGCCCTCGGGCTCCCCCACCCAGAGCTTGATCTGCATCCAGCATGCCAGCTCGTTTGAATCCCTGTTTCTTTGGTCTATTATTATTATACTGCCCAAAAGCATACTCCGTTTCAGTAGATGTCTTTTACACTACTGTGCTGTTTTAATCCTCATCCTAACCCTCATCCTAACCTCCTGTTAAAGTCCATTCTCCTTGCAGGAGGGAGAAATGCTTTCAGTGAGATTCTCAACACAGCACATGGTCTCCTGTGCAGAGAGGTCTGGGGAATCTGGGACCCCACAACAACAACCCAATTAGCAGAGCTGCTCCACTGAGGCTATAGCATTTCTAATGGATTCAATGACCTTTATGCCATTAGTTTATTAATAACAAGAAAATTCTGGTTTCTGACTTCTCTCAAATGAACAGTCCTTTTGATAGCTTGTCTTATTGCTACTTGAAAATGCAAAGTCTTCTTTCAATGGATGCAATTGCTTGATAGCACCTAGAGTAGAGTCCTTTATCAAGAAGTGAACAGCGACTATAATATTTCAAAATTGTTTCTGTGTTCAAGAGCAATGGATTATGAAAGGAAGAAAATGGAAGAGAGAATTTCCCAATAGTCCACCCATAGCTGGAGTTTACTTGTGCAGGAGAAAGAAATGTCTCTGAGTGTCTCTATTTATAGTCTTCTTTTGAATTCACTAAAGGACAAAGTCATACTACATACAGATAAAAATCAAAATGAAAAATACGAAATAACATGAGAATAGATTGGGCACACTTTTAAATATTAGTTAAAAAATGCAAAATATTCTGACCCAGTAACGCTCACCTTATGATTAAGCAAAGGTGAAATAAGTGATGCAAATATAGAAAATTGACAGTAATGAATTTGCATGTTTTCCAGTCCAATGTCTCAAATATAATTGCTTTACCACTCTGGCATTTCCTTCACTGTAACAGTGTAAGGGTGTTACCAAATTTTGTGATCGGTGTGTGATAAGAATATGTATTCTGATAAGCATAGATTAAAATTTAGCTGAAAAATAGCTGGAATTTAATAGTACAGTGATGGAAATCTTGCACGGTATAGGCAGGAAAAGTGGCTGACAAAGAAGAGAGGGTATTTTGCCTGCAGAAAGGAATGACATGAGTAGCTGAGCTACTACCATCAAGACAGCTTTGAGCACAGTGAAAAGATACAAGAAAGGTATAATCAGAGAAAAGAACTATAATTTACCAGAACAAGATGAGGATATTGAGACAGGACTATTTAACAAGACAAAGGAGCACTCCATCTCAGTGCCTGGTGTACACATTCATGCACAGATATTATCTCCTTGGGAGATGGCTCCTCTTGCCAGATTGCTCCTGATGGGTGGGGAAGGGAAGGAACCATCCTGTGACAGAGAAAACCTGCAACCCCCATGCCACCACATCACTGCTTTGGGCAATGCCCACACATGTTGCTTGTCTCCTCACCCATTCCCACAGTCCCTTCCCTTAGAAGCAGGAAGATCCTCCCATGAAGTCAGCACAGGGTCTCATTTTCCCTTTGGGCAGATCATCTAATCTTTGCCTATGCTGCTGAGCTATAACCAACCCTGGTAGGCTCCTCACCCTGGAAATACTATGCCTGACCCATCTTCCTACTGGCCATCTACTTATTGTCTTTTTCCCCCTGGCATCTTCCATGCTGCCTGAAAAGGTAAACACCCCTTACTTACTGCAGCATGAAAATGTGTATAGATGGTGATTTTAAGGAATTTGGTGTGGTTGTGTAGAAGTGTCTTGTAGATTCTCCTTCAGAGCCATCTAAGAGTACCACTAAATTTACTAGGTAAATTTAAATACTAGTGGTAAACTTTTACTAAATTTACCACTAAATTTACCACTAAATTTACTGTCATCTTGTGATAAGACGGTTTGTCAGCTCGGTTCTGATGCTTTTCTTTTAACAGGATGAACCTGGGGATTGTCTTGTGGATTTAGTAGACAGTAAAGGAACAGAAGTGCATTCACAATGACAGATCTTTTACGATAAGCTGGAGCATAAACTGAAGAAAATTTCCAGTACTGACCCTGACTACCAGAACAGTGATAGCATTACAAGGGAGTTACTGTTTATGGACAATACTGAGTTAATTTTCAGCTAGGAAATTGCAGTAAATTTTGAGACAGCAAGTTAGCTATAGGACTCTGAAAATGCACATTGGAAAAAGATGATATATAGAGTGGTCCTGTACAAGATCTTTTTTGGCTGTGAAAGGGGAGGAATGCAGACTGGAGGGGGTAGAAGCTTGAATAAAGTCAATCAAATCACAAATAAGATTCTCCTGTAATACCTCATTCTACAAACATACATTTCTCATCCTACTTAAAAATTAGATGATACCTGTGACTGTAAGTTAATGTTTTCTGTTTTACTGTTTGAGTAAGGAAAAAATACCAAAGTGGTTTGTGGTATGACTCTTGGAATGAGATGAATTTTGAATTATCTTCCCTGTTTGTCAGTCTGTATTCAATGATTTCCATGTTCTAATTGTGAGCTCTGTTTTCTTTTGACAATATTATACCTTTCTTCTCTCAATGTTTGTCACTGCCATTCCTTTTTAATCCAAGTTGGAATGATTGTTATATAATATTTCAGTTTCTCCAGCTCTTTATGTGTCAGCACAGCTAGTACTTCTGTCTTTTTTTTTTATGATTGACAGAAAGAAAAAATATTCTTGATTAATTGTATTCCAATCACATTTTTTTTGCTTTTCTCTCTGTAGTAGCACCAAAATATTTTCTTGTCAAATTACATGCCAAAGAATATCTAATTAAGTCTAGATGCTAGAGATAAAATTCAGCACTAGTGTGACTGCATAATGCTGTCATTTTTCACTCCTTACTGTGGGATGAGGATTAGATTGTTTGCTAGAAATGTAGCTAAATCTCAAAAGATCTGTTGGAACTACTTGGCTAGAGACAATTTACTCCAGTATTTATTTAATGTTGACTGTGCTAAAGTGAGTTTTACAAACACAATCTTTGGAAGGCCCAGATGAGTCAGACTTGTAAAAGGTGTATGGAATTGATCTGTCATAAAAATTAAAACATCCAGTAGTGTGTGCACAGTGCACTGCAAATAGCTGGCTCCCAAAAACCCCCTTTAGGTCTTCAGTTCGCAGACTGTTCTTTATGCACCCGTTCCTGTATTTTCATATCTCACTACTTTTGCTTATTATGTGAATGACAGTGATTTAAATGGGAAAGCAGAATGATAAGTGCAATGTGAAAAGCTTGAGTGATAATAATTTTGAAGAGAAACGGTATCAATATGCTGGATTCTGCCATATCTTCTCACACAGAATTAAAAAGTGTGCTAACATTTTAAGATGAGAGGCAGAGACTAGTTTCTGGTAGACTCACCTCTCTGTTCTTTGCTGCCTCTTTCAGTCCCCCACCTAACGGAATCATTCCACAACTGTTCCACCTGGCCCTTTACCCAGCAGTTACCTGCAATATCCCTGAACCATTAAATGTGCCAGTAAACCACATTTTCTTCCACTGAAATTTTCTCCTGAATCTAACCCATGCCCGTCTTAAGCCTGGAGACCTTCGTTTGCATAGCCAGCATTGAAAGATGCTTTATTCCTTCCATGAAACTTTTCCTGCTGCGCTACAATCACTCTGTGACCTGCCTGTGTCAGCCAGCCATCTATCTGGGTTTCCTAGAGGAGGCTGAAAATCTCTTCTTTCCCTCAGGTTACACTCTCTGCTTGACTCATTGTCACTGTATTTATTGCAAGGTCAGAAACAGCAGAAACAACCTGGAAAAGACTGCAACTTGCAGGAAACTCAGCTTCTCTGGGATTAATGGAGTTCCACGGAAAACATCTCCTTGTCACAGTCTACACGTCTGGCAAAAATGCACAGAAGCACTGAAATATTCTGAGATTTGTCTGGTAAAACCACACCAAATCCATTGCTGGCACAGGTGATCCCTCAGGTTATTGTACATCAGTCACATTGCCTTGTGTTTGCAGCGCATCTGCCATGGCAGGGTTTCAGTGATGCTGAACCTCCCTTGCTCCTTGCACTGGAGTCAGTCCTTCCATTTAATTGCTGGGGAGCATATCAAATGATCCAATTTTTTTTTATCTGGTGAACTAAATAGGTTCAGCTGGTGGCTAAGACTGCATTTATTTTTTATGTTTTTCTTGCCTTTTCCCCACAATGTCCTTGAGTGGTATGCAAATGCAAAGTCTGGGGCATGATGCAAAGCAAATATTCTACCATTAAATTAAAAAATATAGATGAGCAATCAAAATGTGGGCAAATGTAATTCAAATTAAAATGCAGCCTTTAGATTTCTGCTCTTTTCTTATCAAGAAAGTCAAAGAATTAATTTTATTTTGCAAGGTAGCTATTTTTTAAAAATTAGCCCAAATGAATTTTTAGTATAATACAAATTTTACTGAATTTAATCCTATAAGCTTTCCCATTTTGTTAGAAGGACAAAGTCTCATGGTCAGAATTATTTTAGGATAGCTGTTATTCTTACAAAACGACATGTTTAATGTCTTTCACTGATAAGAGACAACTTTTTTTCTTGGTAATCACATTTTCATAGCTCATGCTCTGTTGCACAATATATATTCCAGTGTTAGCTTAACATGTGACTGTATTTACCATAATTTCTTGTCTTGACTTAAAATCTTGTTTCCAAATACAATGTTTGCCTATCTCACTGCTAGTTGTCATTGACTGTGAGCCTTGATTCCTCATTCATCCTGACAAACAGTTATTCACGTAAGCAGCCTCACTGGCACCAGTGTAAGGGCACACAAATTGCAAAATATTGAATGTTTTTAGGGAGTCATATTCTAAAAAGAAAAGGAAGATTTCTTTCTCTTCCAAACATGATTCCACATGGAATATAATCGAAAGGAAAGTGCTGAGGGTAGGTGAATAGCGTTCTTCTCTCATTGCACCCAAGCCTGTTGTGCTCTCTCATCATTGTTTAAGCCTTTGCATTAAATTGTGGCACAAGGGCATTATTGAAATCACATAGCCACATGAAGACAATCCCTTTCTTTTTTTTTTTAAAGTATCCCTGGGATGCATGAAATACTCCGAATTTGGTTTGGAATTAAACCGAAACCTATTAGTAGTAAATATTATTATTACCTATTTTATCCCACTGGAAGTACTCCGCACTGAGGTTTGCAGATGGGAATCCATCTGTAACACCCCCCGCCCCGCCCCACCCTTGTTTGATCTATATGCTTTTTTAAGGGAAATATGGAGAATATTTGTTATAACCAGACTTTTCAGGGTTCATTTATAAAGTTCCACAGGAAAAGTTGAAAATTCTTCCTTGACTAAATAGGAAATCAGTGTCTGCCATTTTTATCTTTCTGTCACTTTCGGTGCACATGAACAAACTCCTCTCTTGTTTGATGTTAAGTTTTGGTACCAAACTATAAAGGAACTGGTTTTCAAACAGTATGTTAGTACTTCTCAATAACAACTCATCCAGGAATGTGAAGGACATTTTTTGGTCCATATTCCAAAAATGAGGATTCAGAGAGATTATTCTGATTTCATTTCACTTGAATTGATTCAATTTAAGTTCATGTGTTTTCTCATTGATAGAGGGTCTGCTGTGATAGTTCTGGTTTTACTTTCCATTCGATTGTATCTTGTTATCTAGCAGAAATTTTACTAAAATGTTGACTTTGAGATTAGTTCAGGTGTGGTATTAATTGAATACATTTAATCTTCTAAATTATCTGATATTGATCTGCAGAAGGAGAAGCTTATGCCTTTTGATGGAAAAGTATTTATTTCGTTTAAATTGATTATGACCCTCATCCTATCATGCTGTTGACCAATTTCCCCCCTACTTTAAGGGACAGCACATTATCTTGATAATTTTTGCATTATTAAGCTTCAAAATAAACTTTGTCATTGCTAAGCACTGCTTCTTGCTAGTATAAAAATATTTATATAAACCCCGTAAAGAATAACTGCTTTTATTCACAGACCAAGATTTAGTGCTGTTTTCAAAAGGTGCTAGCATATTTTTAAAAAAATAATTACCCATCATGAACCCCTTCACTTTGCACACAGGTACAACATGTTTGCTTCTAGTCAAAAAACACAAGGGGGCAGTTTAGTATAACAAACCAATATTAGCATTGTAACAGACACCAAAAAGTTCCGTGTTAGAAAAGTAGCTTTTCTGAATCTTCAAATTAGGGTTGCATAGATGCAGAGATTACCCTTAGCACTCGGAGACTTCTGGTCCAGACTTCAAGACAAGAACTCTAATAGCACAGAATGTATTTTAATATGGAACAGGCCTCTAGTCAGTTAAAGGAAAAGAGGGAAAAAAGAGTTCAAACCAGCTGAACGTGTTGGAAGGAATTTTCTCAAACATGTTTTACCTTAGTTCAAGAATTTACATGCATCGGTTACCAGAATGGATTCGACTATCTTTCAGTTAACAGTTTTAATGTGATAAGCATTAGTGCAGCCACCTGCACCATAGCACTGGGATAAACTGGATTTGTTTATAATTTACCTTGTTTCCTGCAGAAAGTCTAAACCAAGCTTTTGTAACAGATTAAACTGATGTAGTGAAGGAGTATTATGAATAAGGGCTTTGCCAAAAATGACTAGATGTGCCAGCTGAAACTTCTGTCTTGCTATGAATACAATGCAAAAATCTTCTTCTTTTCTATGGAAAGATCAACATTCTTTTTGTTGCAAGTTCTGACTACTTTACTGCATTACAGTATAATATCCATTAACACTGGTTAGCCAGAAGCAGTCCAGAATGATTTACAATTCAGTGAAAGCTTGCAGATAGCTTGCAGTGTGCCCTTGCTTTGAGAAAATTTCAGGAGTACAGGGAGGATGACTCTTGGTAGATTGAGATAGGAATTTTAACATAGCAAAGTATGTGCCAGGTTTGCCTTATGCCCATCTCACCCTCCAGTGTGTTTGGAGAATTAAAGGAAGCAAGAATCCCCAGGAGGAGTTTGGACTGACTTGATCAATAGCCTTTGTTGCATCTCCCGTTGCAGCACTTTAGGACACAGTGGCTATAGCACCACAGGAGGATCTGCAGAACTTTTGTGCCCCCAGGCCAGGCTGGCTTCAGCTCTGTGGTCTCATTGTGAATGCTTCCACTGAACCAATCTGTACTACCAGCCACTGCTTAGAAATTGTGGCAGAGGCACACTTCGAAGCCCGAATTCTTTGTCTGCTTAATGGGTGGTCCTTGCATGGTTGGAGAAATGCTGAACTAACTTCAGGCACAACTCTGCACAATCAGGTTAGAAGATTGGCTAAAGGTGAAAAAATTGACTATTACGTTCTTTCCTATGATCTGAGAGACGGTTGCTGTGGTTGGATTACACTTCTGTAGCAGGAAGCTTCTCCCCCTTTCTGAGGAGAACGGCTTAAAGGTGTTAGGTTCTGTGTGAGGCAGTGGAGCTCGTGGTACACAAAGGCAGCGGAGCTCGTGGTACACAAAGGCAGCTCTCTGTTTGGACACATCACAGTGTGACTGCATTGTTAGCACCATTTTCTGCAGTTCCCTGTTATCTTTCAAAACCACATAGAAGAGAAAACACCTTTATAACCTCACCATGGGAATATTACCAACTACAGTTTTTCCCATTTTGATTATAGATTGCACAGACCGCTGTACACATATGCACAATGGACCACTCCCATTCTTAAACATTTATTATATCAAACGTGACACTAGATTGAATCAAACCATGATTCTTTCCTCACAGTTTTGCAGTCTAGGTTGCTGCCTGATGATTTAGTCAAGGATTCATTTAGTAGCAATCTGTTCTGGTGGGTCACTATTATGCGATAAAAACTTTTAAAATAAACATTCAGATTAACATATTTAGATAGGATTAGAATATTCATCAGTAATGTATAAGCATATGACTTCTATGCACCATGAACTTCTGTCAAATTTAATGGTCATAAGGCCCTCAATCTCTTATATTTATTTCCTGCTTAGTCTAATCAGATTTTCCAGTTAGGAAGTTGAACTGCCTCTGCATGGTATGTTGAAAAACAGGCTAAGTATCTGTCAAATAAATGAATAAAACACAATTAAAAAGAACATAGCCAGGAACAACTGGCAATTGTTGTCAGTTACAGGGTACTTTCACTGCACTTGGATAATTTTATTTTATACCTAAGAATGGGAGGAATATTAAAAATGTTCAGTGTGGCAGTTTCTGCATTTTTTTCAAAGCATAAAGTTCTCTTCACATTTTCTACCGCCTACTCATGGCTTATTCCCTATCTGAAACTTGAGCAATTGTTATAAACCATTTCCATCTGTGATTTACTTTGTGTTTTCTATTGCAGGCGACAGTTAATGTATCTTGTCTGCTGCTATGAAATTAAAAAAATGGTCTGAAAATGATAAGAACAAACACTTGCAAAAACAAGGATGGGAAAAAAAGCTTTTATGTCTCCAGAATTCATGAGCTTTGAAAACCTCTCAACTCACAATGTAATCATTGTTAGGATGCTTGAAGTATCTTCGTTTAAAAAAAAAGGAAGTGAGGATAGGCTAACACCACTTAAGAATTTCTGTGGTAAATTCCTTCAGCTACAAAAGTGATGTAGTATAGACATGAAACAAAGATTTGATGTTACAGATTTCCACAGACTTTTTAAGTTTACTCTGTGTTTCCCTCCAGACTCTTCCAGCTGAAATCTACTGACATTGGAAGAGTTATATCATAAGAAAGCTGTTTCACCTAGGGTGAACAGCAGAACCTTAAAGTAATAAAACTTGATCACCACTAGAAGGACAAAGACACAGCAAGCAAGGCTAGGGTAGGTAGTGTTAATTTGGAAGACATCCGTAGACTAGAACTTTGCATATGAAAGTAGTATGGATCAGGAGGTCATATACCCAGCTCAAAAAGAGGAGAAAATAGTGAACAACCATACTACGTTTGGAAAAACCACGTGAGTTTTCTAAATGTAATGCCTACCAGAAAACACACAAGTGTTATCTTCATTTCTAAATATGCTATCTTTGAAAGAGGATGAAATATCTATGCAACTGTTTCACTTTTCAAATGTACGTAGTTTGCTAATGTTAAGAATTATTTTTACCTGTCCCTCAGCTAGTTAATTAGATGCATTTTCTAGTGCAAAAGACATTTTTTGATTTCACCATGACAACTTCAGATGTTCATAAAGGTATAGAAGAAGCTCGTTCATAGCCAGGTGTGTCAATAATCACCGTAGTTTAAATCAGTGATTGGTGAACCACAGGTACAACAGAAAAAACACAGTGCCTGCTATTTGGACAGATAATGTATGGTGAGAACACAGTTTCAGATGGTGATGATAGGAATTGTCTGGTGCACATGCAGATGCTGTGAATATATGTAGGCACTGTTAGTCTATATTGATCCATGGTATTTATAGCTTTTAGGTATTTCCATGCTTCAGCACCTAACTTAACTAAAATTTTATGAAGAATATTTTTTGTGAAAATTTCTTAGCTCTGTACACCTTGAAAGGACTTTTTAATGTACTTGAACACTCTGTAGCTTGCAAAGAGTTAACATTCAGTAATAAATGTATCATTTGCAGCCTTGCAAAACTCATGCTGTCTTTAAATCACCCTTTTCTTCTTTCTTCCTGTACCTGTTCATATATATAAGAGATGATTTTAGATCATTGTGTAGATTATTCCAGAAAACTTGAACAAATGGGAAATTGTGGTTTAGTTCTGTTTTTCTGAAGGAGACTGATTAAGAATTTTGTCAAGACATATGTCAAGGGAAAGTCTATAGAAAAGGCTGCTGAAGAAATAAAAGGGCTATTCACAAAATTTACTAGATATAAAGTGTCCTTTTGCCCTAGGACTTAATCTAAGTCCTAGATTACTAGATACTGCTGGACAGCTCCCACAGACATTGACAGGAATTTAGGGTGTTCGGCATGTCACATTAGGTCCACAACATATGTCTAGATTCTGCCCTAAACTTCAGTTTTTGGTGACATGCTTTGTCTTAATATTTGCTCATCGTTTCATCCCTTCCATCTCAGATTTTCAGATTCCTCTAACTGAAGCCTCAGCCATATTGTGATAGTCCCTCAATTTGATGAATAACTCCATTTCTGTCATTACTGAACATGCAGTAATAAATAAAACTGCCCAAATAGCAGTCCATCTCTGGAATGCAGAATGTTCTCCTGGTATTGTCTGAATGTCCCCCAAACAAGGTAAAATTTACTGTGCAACCTTCCGTGTCTTGCATATACCATTATATCTTCAGCGGGTTGTGTTCTCAGTGTTCCTCTTTAATACCTTTTGTCAGCATTCATACACGAGAAGAGGGGAAATGAGAAACTCTTTCCAATAAGACTGAAAACTGCTGCCCTATTTCTTATTCTATGATTTGGTGGGTAAAAATAATTTTGCAAAGAAGGCATTCAAAAGTGCTGTTTATCCCAGTTTCTGTTCCATTTCATAACCATGTCAGAAAGGGACAAATATTTATTCTGTACATATAAATCTTTGTCTCTTTCCCCACCTTTATTCAGTACATTTGTGCTATTTATTTTTAAAATGGCTTTAAAGAAGTGAGTTACTTTCTTTGTAGCTTTGGCCTCTTAAACTATAGCAATATTTCTTTAATTTTGGAAGTTTTTATGTAGGAGGTGGAGTAAGACTGCTTTCCTGAGTATATTTCCATCACTATTTAAAAATTATAGTAGAGAGTATCACACCTTGGAGATATCCAAAACGAGTAGCTACTCAGATGCTGGAATGACAAAGTGATGGTGCCCTGGCTGAGATGATCTCCAGCCTGCAACTAAAGAGCCATAAAACACTGTAGAAAAGAGCTGGTTTAGATACCACATTTATACAGAGTTTTAGCAGAATGAAGGGAGCTTACAGGAGTTGTTGAAAAACAGGAGCAAAATTAGTCCACAGCATCAGTTATTTACAACTTGCCGTTAACAAGGATCCTTCCTTTATTCAGTGTTATGGAAATCAAAGCATACACTGCTCTTCATTAACTTTTGTCTCATGTAAGTAAGACCCCTTGGCTGTGCTGCAGCCACGTCAATTTGCAATACACTGTAAGAAAATAGTTGTAAAAGGTAACTTCCAGATAGGTAGTAAAAAATGGATGAGATTCCTTAGTCCCAGTTAGACTGGCATGTCTGTCTACATTACACTGTCATTATTTCCATTTTACAGAAACTTTACATAAGTTTGAAGATTGAGTGTTTACACAGACACCACTCTTGTGAAGGAAACATACTTTATGCAAATCACTAGAAAATTATGTCCTGTCTTTATTAATGACTTAAAGCTACAACATTGCAGATTAGCCACATATCTCTTTCATTGTGAATTTATGGACAAAATGAATTATATTTGAAACATATATAAACCGTAAAAATCACCATCCTTTAATAGGCCAATGGTCTGCATAATTTGGTGTCCTGTTTCCAGCAAATATCTGTGTACAGAGGAAGTGATCAGTGTAGTCAGCTTCATATGTTAATTACTCTGAAGTAGCATGCTATAGGATTTTATCATAAAGTACAATAAGCCAAGATTGGCTTACAATCTGAAGCACTGGACTTGAGATTTGTATTTTTCAGGCCTATGGAATTCAGTTGAAACGGTTGCCTTAGTGAATTCGGGAAGACCTTTTTAGTCTCTTTCCACTAGTATCTCTTCCCAGCAAGAAAGCTGCAATTCCACAAAGCTATTTAGTTCAGTAGCTCTTGCTGATGTGAGCTGGGAATTTAAAAACCCTGAGGACAAGAGAATTTATCTTCTAAACAGCATTGCCTCCTGTCTCCCTAGCAGACCATTCACCACAGAAGAAACCTGAAAACCCTTTTCTAAGTTTAGACAAAGCTAAATTCAACTGCGATGTGGAGCAGGAAGGAGTCTTCAAGCCATAAAGACATGACCATTGTGTCGGGAAATGCAACTCTGCCAATATTGTACTTAGGGAAGATTGCACGTGCCTTAAGTAACGCTGGCAGAAATGCATTCCTGGTACAAATTTCCAGTTTGGAAGGTTCCGTTTGACTTTTCTGAGCTGTTCAAAATGACTGTAAACAATCCATCTTAGAGGAACATTGTTCAGGAATCTACAGCTATAATAACTTGATTATATTCAGCATGGTGCTTAGTAATGCTTGGTAATGCTTGATTGAATGCATTTTTCTGAATTTCCCAGTTGTGAGAGATTAATTGTTCTCTAGGTTTTTATCACATTAATTTAGTTGGGCCTTTTGAAGTCGCAGGAAGAAGGTATAAGAAAAGATCAAAAGACCTCTGAAAACATCAATTAATGTGTTTAGCACATCAAATTATAGTGCACATCAAATTATAGTGCACAGTCTTGTTATTCTGTATTTAGTTTTAGAAATTCATCTGAAATAACTAGGAGTTTTCAGAGTTAGGAATTTAATTTGAGATTTGAAACTAGGAGTCTCTACCCACAGCTGAGAGAGAGAAGGAAAAGAGAAGATGAATCAGTCTACCTGTGCTCTCTATATCTTGTAAATGTGAATCTCTTTCCACTGACCCAATGCCACTTTATCCTTAACTTAGACTGCTAAGTCAAGCATCAAGAAGTCAGTTAGGGTACATCTTCTTTCCTATACTTGGCATGTGCCAAACACCTTCTCTGCTACATAAACAGATTTAATCTGGTCTTTGCCAAAGCAAATTCTTGATGATGTTTTATAAAGTGTCTAAATTAGGAGACATGAATCCCTTCTAGAAGTGTAGTTCTTCTTCTTAAATACTACCCTTGGGGTTGTTTTCTTTGTCTTGTTTATAGAACAAGTCCTTTATTCATATACAGTGGTGAAGACACCTTAGAAACTGAATTTTCTTTCAAATAAGGCTGAGAATGCAGTTCTGAAAAGCTATTTAAGCACAGAATCACGGAATGGGTCAGATTGAAAGAAACCACAGTGGGTCGTCTGGTGCAACCTCTCTGCTCAAGCAGGGTCATCCCAGAGCACATGGTACAGGATTGTGTCCAGACTGTTCCTGAATATTTCCAGTGAGGGAGTCTCCAGTTCCCTGGTTAACCTGTTCCAGTGCTTGGTCACTGCACAGGAAAGATGTTTTTCCTCATGCTCAGGTGGAACTTCCTGTGCATCAGTTTCTGCCTATTGCCTCTTGTCCTATTGCTTGGCACCACTGAGCAGAGCCTGGAACCTTCCTCTTGACACCCTCCCTTCAGATGTTTATAGACATTGATGCGGACCCTCATCAATTCTCCTCAACACTTCTCCTTAAAAAAAGATCCTCCCAAAATGCAAATTTGACAAAGCTCACCCTCTAACCTGGCAGGACTTGACTCTTAATGAAGTTTGCAATCTATTAATTAATACTTAGTGAAGAAAGCAATACACATAAACTGTAATGAACAAAAACTTAATCACTAGGGTTCTCTAGACATGATGTATTTAAAACTGAAACCTTAGCATATACTTTGGCAGTGACTAGGATATGTTAGGTGACCAGTGCCTCAAACCAACCTCAGATAAAGATTTAAAGGCAAACCTACTGTAAGCACAGAGTACAGGAAGAAGATGGATCATTAAAGACTCCCATTTTACAGCAGCATGGCATCTACAAAAAAAACCTGAAGTTGAAGAAGAGGCAAAAGTCAAAGGACCAAGGTGAATGAGAAATTTTTAATTGAGAATAAGTTCTACAAAGTGTAAAGAACACAATTTTAAAAAATTAGTGGTGATTAGGACATAATTTCTGTAACAGCAGGAGATTACAAAAAAATAACACTGCATGGCTCCAGAATAGAATAACACATTTGAAAATATTTCATTAGATGTAAACATTTCACTTGAGATGGAAGGATATCTGCTTGCTAACTTTTATAAGACTTAGCAAAAAAAAATTATGTGTAGAGCTTGTGTATCTCCTTCTCTGTATCTTTTCCTTTTTTAAATTATTGCTGTCCTGAAGGATGGGGAGGACACTGACAGGAGAAATTTTTGTAATTTTTGAAACAGATAGACTTACAGTCAAAAAAGTGATTTTTGTGCAATGAAATTGCACAAATGATACCTTAATTTTTCTTTTATTGTTTGCTGAAGTTTTGCTAATTCATCATCATCCCCAAATAAAACAAACAAAAAAATTGCAACACTTATGTGTACCCTTAGTGAATTGCAGCACTTAACTACAGTTTATCTGATTTCCTCTCATTCTGAGATAATAGTTGAAAGAGAAAGGGGAAGAAGAGGAAGGATGAGTGAAACTCTGGTCTTTGTAAAAAACTAAAAGTCTTCATGAGTTGGGCTTACATTCTGTATGTATCATTTACAGGAGAATTTGTCCTGTTCTGGTAGGAGCTGTTTTTCCCAGAGACAATCCTAAGTAGTGGCCGTGGAAAAAGAAGTTTTTCCTCTGAAACAGTCATGTATTGCATTACAATGCATGCTTCCAGAGAACCTCTGTGATAATTTAGTTTTCACGTGTCTGCAGTCAAGTGGTTCATGTCCTTAGTTCTGTTGGTCAAGGAGGATGGTTCTTTTCAGTAAACATTTAATAATGGCTGTTAGTACTCTGAGGCATTTTTATTCCCTACTGTTCGGAAACCAAAGGAAGAAGTTCTTTCCCACAAATCATCAGAGAGGACAGTCACCAGTGCTGGCTTTCCTTAATATGCCAGTTTAAAGCTGTGGTAGTTCAGCAGGTGTTTTGTGAGTCAAGTTTGCAACGAGGTGCTCCTGTAACAGCAGGAACAAGGTGCCTAACTCAGGTTCACCTAAGTCCACTCAACAGTCTTGCACAATAATGCCTTCAGGTTGATTTTTTAACATTCACCTCTAAACTGTGTGTGAAACCCTCCCCTCATCCTCCTTATTTTCAGTTCCAATTTAATTTAATTTCATGTTACTTTCTGTCAGCAAATCACAGGTCTGCATCATCACTTGCTGTGACTCAGTTTACATGCACAGCTGTGTAACCCCTGGCAAGTGGCTCTGGGACCTCGTAGAGTGTGCCCTGTGGCCACAGGCTTCTTGACTCTGGACTGCCTCTCTGCCCTGCCTCCCTGCTTTTCCCTAGAAGCCTGGCAACATTTACAGAGAAAGAAACAGCTCTTGACACCAAGAAAAAAAAAATAAACACAACAAATTTATTCTTTTCATAATCATGAGCACTTTTTGTTCATTAGGGGGATGTAAATGAAGTGTTTCTATCACCATATGTACAAGTGAGAATATACTGAGATCAAATTCGTATATTGTATTGCAGACACAAAGGCTGAAATTTGACATTAGTTTCCTTTAAGTAAAATTCTTGTACGTATTGATCTGTTCCACATTAATTTACCAATTTTACTTTTATATTTATAGATCAGACCAAAACCAGTGGCTTACATGAGATAGCTGTGTGGCATAAACTTTAGATATACTATGATTTAAAGAAATCACTTCTTTAGTGTGCTTTAAAAGTGTGGCACTAAAAACAATGTTTTATGGACAGTGTTATGACTATCTCACAATGGTTTTATTCATCAGGTTTTGTCACGAAACATAAATTGTAAATCTCATCCTACATACAAACTCAATTTGGATTTTAAGAGAATTAGGTGGGGAGGTGGAAAAAAACAACACAGACATGATATGAGATAAAAAAGTCAGAAGTTAGGGACGAGTCAGTAATACCAGATAAGAGACTACATCCATGGAAAATATTTAAGTTCCACTGGTGCCAAATCTCAGAGCTTAACAGGAAGAGCAGAGTCAAATAAGTTCACCTTGCAGATTCCAAAGTCTAACTCACTCTTTAATTCTAGATTTTTTCAGTAGTGTTTCTTAGTTTTGCAGTTTATAAATTTGGTAATAACACTAGACTCAACTGGCACACATGCAATGGAAACAGAATTTTAGTGCAGCAAAACTGAAAAACTTTAGACATCTGGCCATCAAATTAGACTTTATTTACACACAAATAGTTTCTTTTCAAATTTCTAACACTTTAAAATATTAAAATAGCTGTAAATATTTTTTTACTTTTTGATAAAAAATATTAACCCAATAACTTTTTTTAACCTTTTAAATGATAAACAATTTGAAAAGTTAAAAATTAAAATTTCAAAATAAAGACTCATTGTGTTTATAATTGGTTTTCTCAGGGATGATGTGCTCTTCCTCTCCTCTAGAGAGAGCAATAATGAGTTCTAAAAACAATAAGTCCAATGAGTCTGCATTTATGTGTACGCATGTAATTCATACCCAAGAGAGTAAGCATTTGCAAATCTAAGGATTTTCTTCCAGTAGACTTTCTGACTTTCTCAGTTCCTCACTTGGAATCTTTGTGGAGCAAATGGGAATGAAACTGAATTTAAAATATAAATTTAAATAATGACTTATTACATCTAAACTGCCAATTTTGGTTTAAATTGGAGTCTGGAAAAAAAAACACTCACCTCTCACTGTGACATTTTTGCATGAGTATTTCAATTATAGCTATGTGTTTTGAAGGCTGTTGTGTCTAACTGGAAAAATTCTCTTGAACAGACCCAATAGTACTTTTCCAGGTGTCAGTAGAGAACCTGAAAACCTAACAATACATGCAGTTGTGATTTTTATCAGTCTCAGTACTCTACTTTGATTTCCCAAAAGCCACAGTATTTAGTTTACTTCGTGACTGAAGCATCTAACAGAACTCCAGACAGATGATACTTTTATGTCTCAGCAGTGGTGGAAGCAGTTAGTTATGGTTCTGTGCGATGTTTCTTAGATGGATCACAGTATCATGAGACATAACTTTCATGGCTAATAAGGACTTGCAGCTCTGCTATCATGATGGCTGACGCAATATTGTCTCTCTTGACTGTGTGGTGCCAACATTTGATGTCCAGAGTACTTAAATAATAAGTTATGTATAGTGTGTGTTTTGGGAATGTCATCTCATCCCACAGAGCAGGATACTGCAGTAACAAATTCCTACACATCACAACAGCCATATCTTGCACCAAAAGTTTTTCTGTACTCGGGCATTTGATTCTTAGTTGAACTCACAAATACGATAATGACCTTGTCGCACCTCCTCATGACCTACACTTAACAATACCTAAATCACTGTGTCTACTGCATTGTAACTGAACATCACTGAGATGGCTGGTTTAAATGCCACAAACTCATCATTGGTTTCCCTATATCCTTTTGTTAGAGACTATTAGTGAATGACATTTCTGCTTTTTCAGGTCATAGTTTATTTATGAGCACAATTGATTTAGCAATACATAGAAGCATCAAACTTTAAATAGATTACACAGTTCATGCTTCATAAATCACATTGGTCACACATTCTTAACTTTTACAGAAAGCCCAACTGTTTGAATATTTTCCTCTAACAACAGTGGATGACCCTTTAATAATTACATTAAAACCCAATTAGTTTTTATAGATGAACTATAGACAGATTTTAAATGTGAAATTATATTTAGAAAATCTTTTTCTAAACATTCTTGAAATTAAGTGTATCAGCAGCATTCTGCACTAGGAAACTCTACTCTTTTTACAGCAGTTTTGCTTTCATAACAGTAGTATGCATTCTGCAAAGTGTTTGTATACTTCACATTTTATCTGTTGTGGATGATGTACTGAAAGTGATATGTTATATATTTATTCACACTTCATTTTGGGGCTGACAATTGTAGCATATACTTGCTTTCTCATACTTTACCAATTACCTTAACCCTGACCTGCATGAATGTAATTTTCTGCATTAATGAGAAGTAGCTGTCTCTGTGAAGAGCCTGAGCTGAGTAAACACTGTCAGCTGTGTCAAATGGTAGTGATAAATAGCTTTCACTCTTTATTTATGGCTGCCGGTGCTGATGGAGGAATTCACGCTTATTCAAATATCTGTCTATTTGTAAGCAAAGGACTACTGCGAAGTCCTGAAGACTAAGGAAGTGTGCATTCTAAAAATAATTTGTCGTTATATTGTTACAGAGTTGAATGAATTTTGTGTTGTAGGAAGTCTACAGCTGTTATGCTGCAGTTTCTGGTTTGATTGGGAAACAACAAATTTGGAAGTACAAATTTGAACCTGACAAACATCTGAAGTTGTACTTCATTCAGAAATTAGAATTAGTCAACACTCGAAACTTCTGCACCAATTTTTGTCCCCAAAATTATAATTGAAAACCTCAAAGTGTTTATGATTCCTCACATAACAGAAATTCTGAGGCTTTTTCCCATTAATAGGCATTTAAATGTTGAGAAGAATAGCCTGTGAAGGAAAAGGAGACATTGCCAGTGATGATCCCCAAGGAATTCTATATGCTTCTGTATGCTTTCAGGAACCTATAAGCCTCAGTGGTAGCCAGCTACTACCAGACATACATATAATCTCTATGAGAGCCAGACAGATCAGTTCAAAACAGAAAAAAGAAGGTACTTTACAGAGCAGTTAGTGAATTTATGGAATGTGATGTGAAGGCAGATAACATTAGGCGCTTTAAAAACTGACAAATTCACATTATTATTAAATGCATAGTGTGAAGAATCTAACATCAGGGATGTAATATCTAACATCCCTTTTGTTCAGCTTGGTGGTGTTTGCACCCCATATCACTTGCAGGAAAATGACTGAGAACTAAGATACTGTTTTCTGACATGGATGCAGAAAGTTTTTTTTATGTTATACTTATTTATTCATATTACTTGATGCTTGGCAATGTTCAAATGTTAACTCCAGAAGAAGTCTATATTGAAATTTCCTGTGGTCCTTTGATATTAAAGTTGCTAGCCAGCGTAGGATTTGTCTGAAGTCTGCTGACATACTTTGAAATTCTCCTATTGATCAGGACTTACACAGAAGAGTTAAATTTCCAGTGAGCAAAACAGGCAATGCCAAATTTGGGCAGCCTATGAAATACTGGAACAGCACTCTCATGCATGTTCCTGTGCGAAGTTTCCCGGAAAACATTGACTAAAAAGAAGTTATTCTGGGAAATCAACAAAAAATGGTCCAATAATTTGGCTCAAATTTGGCTGTGTCCAGCCTGACTAAACATCTTGAATATTTCTGTCAATTTTTTTTCAAATACCTGGAGAAAATATTTAAAGGAAACAGCAATTGCAGATTGTAAGTTGAGTGTTTTTCCATTTGGTTTCCTATTGCCCCTACTTGATCAAACGTCAGCTTCAGAACTACCCTATTGCTCTTCTAATTTGGATGCAGATACCCAGCTTCAGTGGAAAAGTTGTGAGATTCTCCCAAACAGGCTGCTTTAGTGATTGTATCACCTCTGCTCGAAAAGTGGGGACTGCGACTTTGAGCTTCTCTAGTCCAAAATGGGAACACACCTGAGGCATTTTTGATTTCTTTGACATTCTGTGGCAGGTCATAGAAAGATGAACAACAGCTCCACCTCAATATCTATTGACACTGGCATTCTCTTAAAAAGTACCTAAAATATGAAATGTTGAGATTCCTGAAGATGGCAGAAATACTTATGCACACAGAAGAAGTTCGGATTTGTTTTGGTGCTGAGTGTTTTCACTGACTATATCTTTGTGTTCTTACCTGTGTCATGGGGTTGTATTAGTGGTGGAAGGGTATCTGAATGATACTTGAAAAGAGAATTATCTTTAAAATCAGATTTTTAAAATAATTTTTTTCTGATATCCTCATTAGTTAGTTAATATTTTGGGTATTTGCATTTCTATCTAAAGCTCTCACTGTAGCCAGTGGTGATCCTGTAGCTGAAATACTTATGACTGACAATGATTGAAACTCTTGTGGGTTGTCTCTTTAGCTTGTATGTCTAAAGAAGGTATACTAACATTCAAACCCCTCGAATATATTTTAAACAACTGTATGATTATTCTTAGCTTTGGTTCCAATTATTTTGCTCTGTTAAGCTTCTGAAATATCTTGACTTGGTTACTTAATGAATCTAAAACAGCAGGCAGATGGCTTTTCATCTATTGTTAAATTTCAAGGGCTTACTAGTGCTAATTATTTTGAAACGGATTCCTACAATATTATGCATTATTTCAATGAATAATGCAGGACCGGCAATTTATTGGCAGAGCATTCACAGGAGTGCCATAAATCTAGAAATAATAAAAAAGCAGAGTAGATACATATTTTAAAACCACAGCTTGGGGAATCACATTTGGGCAATGCTACAAACCTTCTTATGAAGGCGCATATTTTTAAATATAATCAAATCAAGAGATTGTCAGTGGCAGACTGGAGTTTATTCTACATGTTGTTATGACAGCTAAGAGACAGTTATTGAAATGGAACGTTATATACTAGATCCTGTGCAAACTCATGAGGTAGAAAGAGAGAATCTGTACTGTCAAGAACTTGCAACCCAAATACAATCCCAAGTGCAGCACCTGTATACAGTCACACACAGGTGAGAAGTAACAAGAAGACCTGCACAGTTGATATCATACCCTGTATTTTCCAGTCAGAAGCTGCCCATGTGTTTTGTAAGCATGTCTTCAAAAGAGAGAGTGAGAAGAAAAATGGCAACAGCTTATGAAATAGCTCTGCCGTTGTCCAAAGTGAGCCCTGTCCAAGGTTGAAGAGCAGTTAGAGAACTGAACAGGCTGGCACACAGATTCTTGGTTTCTCAGCATCCTGGGTTTACAGGGACAGAGCACCCCAATATTTCAGAGAGCACACATTGTCTTTCCAGCTCCTTAGGCCCCCAGACACCTGCAGACGGGTTGCCAAGATACCACTGCTCTGTCCTCAGAAGCTCACAGGATGGTGAGACTGAAGCACAGACTTTCTGCTTCTTTGGAAGTCAACATGGTGTGCTGTCTGAGAAATGTGGCTTGTGCTTTCATTGCCAGCTCAGACCTAATTGCCACTCTTTTTATTTAATGAATTCCTCTCTGAGCCCTTTCTTTGCCGAAAATCTGGTTTTAGCCCAGAGGTTTCTTTTCTTTGGAAGTATATGAAAAGGGAGATATAGTAGAAACAATCCTGTGAACTCTTGAACTGCTGAGTTTGTTTCCTTGATAAATGTTGAGATTTTGCTTCTAATCAAACTAATAAAAATATCAAACACCTGAAATTTCCCAGAGATGGTTCAAGGTAGTTTGAGTAGCAGATAGATGGTGTGAATCACCAAAAATGTAACACAGTAAATTACACATTGCTAATCACAAAAATATGAGCACTACAGTACTTCACACCCCATAAGTTCTTCTATTTATATAAAATCCACGACAGTTCTATGGACCAAAAAATATAGAGGTAAAAATGAACTACTCTCCTGAGCTGGCATCTGAATGAACATTGTTCTAGTACTAGCAAAGAAAAATAGATGATCAGTAACCACAGATATGAACATTTTACAATCTGTAGAGTTAGCAATCCAAAGGGGAATAGGGTGAAATTGAGTAAGGAAAAAATTGGTTTATTTAAAAATGTTACTGCAGTTGTACAATATTTCAGATAGGTTTAAATTACATTGAAAGAAGCATATATATCTACCAGCAGATAGGGAAATGCATGTTAAAAACTGTCTAGTTCTCTGAGATACCATAAAGGGCTCTAATTTGCAGAGGACAAATGCTGAGTATTTGAAATTCCACGGGGCACTGTTCAATGGGAATTTCTTCTATTCTCTCTTAAAGTCCCCCAGTCGCTACCTGACTTGTGGGCATGTTAAAATCACTATAAGAGAATTCCACTTTAAGATAAAAAATAATTTATTGATCTATTTATATGCCTCCTATTAGCATTCTACAAAGTGCTTTTTCTCAATAGGCATTCAGTGTTATGACCAAGTCCCCTAGGAACTTCATCTAACAACTGAATTGTTCTGTATGAAACTAGTGTAAATTTTGGCTGAGGCTGAACATAATTTGTAACCATATCTGGAAGAGCCTTATTAATATTTTTTTCTTCCACTAGTTCTTGGAATACTTATCCCTTTAATTTCTGGAATGTATCTGTATATCTGAAGTTTTTTCTTCCATTTAAATTGAAACAAAATTGCTAGTTCATAGAACCAATAAAAAATAGTTCACAGAAAATGAAGTTTTCAGAAATTTCTCCAGTTTACACCTCTTTCCCAAGTTTTTCTTCAGTAAGAAAAACAAAATACCAAGTGTTACTACAGAAATGTCCTGGGAGGCACTTGTTACCATTTTCTTTCTAACAAATTAATTGCTTTGGTGTATTACTTTGTTTTTAAATTTGTATTTCTACCAGTTCTGAGAAACTGTAGCCAGAGGTGACGCTGCTCTAAATCTGCCTTAATTTCAGCTTTGTGGATATTGCTAAAAAAGAATTGAAATGAAACCAAATTATTTTAGAACTGAATTTGAAGACCGGGCATACTCTTCTACTGTAAAGCAATTGAAATATTTTCTCATTGTGTCTAATCAGCAAATTCTGCAAATCCAGGTATGAAAGACAGAAATAGTCTTCAAAGCTCATATTTAAGTCAGTGATTTTATGTAATACTTCCTATGTATTTCTTCTCAGCAATTTAATGTAATGAACACTGAACAAACGTAGCACATGTGGAGCATCGTGTGGTAAGAATTTGGTCATGCGATGACAGTTGGGTGAGATTATTTTATCAGCAAAGACTCAAACATAAATATACAAATCCAGATACATCAAGGTTTCTGAATTCATATTTAGGCATAATACGAAGTTCATCTTTCTAAGACAAGCTTTTTTTCCTTCTCATTTGCAAGAGAAATTGCTACTTTTATGCAAGTACTTGCAGAAACGAATAATGTCACAATGCAGAGTTGATAATTTGGGCAGGACTGATACATGAGGCAGGTTTCAATGTATGATAAGAAATATATCACTGTTGTTAACTAATTTTTGTTAACAAACACTGCATGGTAGTTTGTAATAATATGGTATTAGGAAATGTTTATATTTTTGCATTCAGATCTATAATGAGTTATACTCAGTGGAATGGCATGATTGTCCTAATTATAGAGTTATTGAAGAAAATGCATATCTGTTTTTGTTGCTGGATTTAAGGCTCTGATGTTGCATTCATTGCAACTGATGTTAAAATTCCTAGTGATTCAGAGATGGAAGGATAGGCTCTCAGTGGAGTTGTCTAACTGGCATATGGAAGCAGATGATTCTGCATTTAAATGTTCTTTATGTATTTTTTACTTTCATTCTTCTTTGTACTCCTCTGAATCTTTTATTTGATAATTTCAAAGAGAAAGAGAGGAAAAAAATGCCACAAATCATATCTGATTTTTCCTCAGCATCTCCTTGCCACTTTTTACTGCAAAGCTGAAATACAACTTTATTTTTATTTTTATTTTATTTTTTTTAAGTTCATGGAATAGACTAAAAAACCCCAACTCCTCTTGCCAGCTGGAGAGAGGAGAGAAAATAAGATGGAAAACAGCTCACAGGTTGAGACAGGGCAGTTCACTAAGGCAAAGTGAAAGTTTGCACTTGCATAAGCAAAGAGGCAAAAATAAAAGGGTTTATTCTCTACTTCCCATCAGTGGGTGATATCCATCCCCTTCCCAGGCAGCAGGGCTTCAGCACGTGGAGCAGTTGCTCCAGAAAGCAAGCACTGAAGATTACAAATGCCCCTCCGTTCCTCCTCCCTTAGCTTTTACACCTGAGCTGTCATAGGGTATGAACATCCCTTTGGTTAATTTGGGTCAGCTGGCCTGGTTGTGTCCCCTCCCAGGGCCTTTCCCACCCCCAGCCCCTGATGGGGTTGGGATGCTGGGAGACAGCGCTGCCGCTGTGCCAGCCCTGCCCAGCAGCAGCCAAAACACTGCAGGGTTATCAACTCCTTCATCTACCGGGGCAAAGCACAGCACTGTGAGGGCTGCTGGGGGAAAACGAGCTCCAGCTCAGCCACACCCAATACAGTTATCAACTCATGTTGGTGTTCAGAGAAGCCGTAAACTTATTGTCTTTGTAGGAATAAATCCTTGAGTCCTTTCAAGTGAATGTGTACAAGCTGATGTTTTTAAACTTTTACTATGGGATATACAATATACTTAGGTAATGAAAATTCTTGAAAATCTCTAAGAGGTGCAGAAAAGAATGAATAACTTCTGAAGATTAAATTAACAATACAGTGCAAAAATAATGGAGTGTTCCTCTGGTGCAAACAAGTGTGTCCCTCTGAATGTAATCGACTGTTTTAACGAAATATTATGACCTTTTTCCCAACAGAAACCTGAATATGGATACAAACATATGTGCAATGCATGTGCACAGATTCACTCCAGCTCTCATATACAATAGCAGATGTAATGATGGCAGAAATTTCACTTGGTCTCAAATTTCTTTGCCTATTTACTTCACATCAATAGGCTCAGTGCTGTGCTTCTATGTGATCAAGAGGGTGTGATTCATGTCTTATTTTTATCTATCTCAGGTAATTCAGCTTTCTCTGTCACATGTGCTCAGCAATGTTGGAAAAAGCACCAGTCTTCATGTGTGCATTCTCAAGCGAAAAATTCAGGAACATGACAAATATTTTATTTTATTATTTTATTATTTTATTTTATTTTATTTTATTTTATTTTATTTTATTTTTTTAAATTTTATTTTTAATACTGAGAAGTCTGATTTTCATTTAATGAAAATCATTTCCATAATAGCCACATGAAATAACTGTGCTCACATAGACTTTAAATATAACTCGGTATGCTGCTCTGATTCTAGTAATTCTGTCAGATCTCCACAAGTTCCAAGTTTTAGATGTGGACTAAGTTCTTTTGAAATATTGATCATCATGAAAGAGAATTTTAAAGAAAATGTTAGAGGAAGATGTGTTTAGAAACTGGAATATCAAAGATAAAAGTTCTTATTTTACCTTAGTCAGAAATAGTCTGTATTTTCTTGCTTGGTTGGATTTACATTTGTCATAGAAAGGATAGAAGTGGGGAACTCTACTTATCTGCAAAGCAATTTGGTGTCAAGTGCCTCTGGGTCAATATATGAACCTCATTACTTCGACAGAAGGGAGAGAGATTTCCCTGCTATTCAGCCAAGTTGCAGTAACTTGGTTTTCTCAAGGTAATAAGTAAATATGTAGATAGTTATCGGGGCTCTGCTGATTGCTGACTTGTTCAATGGAAGTAACTTGATTGAAAAGAGAAGCTGTGTGCAGTTTGTCGCTTTAGTCCTTCCTTTTCGTTTTCTATTTTTAATTTCATGTTTCTTTCTATGTAGTCTTTTGATTAAACTTTTTTGGTAAATATTCAAAGACATAATCTGTAAAGTGGATTTATTTCCTGCTGTCTGCATGCTTCTAGTGGGCTTTCGTGGAAAAACTCCATTACTTCTTTGTGATTCTTTTGCATTCATAATAAGATAAAAATCACAACACTATCAAAGTTTCAGGAAATAAATGAAATCTGTATCAATATTTCAACATACACATGTGTCTATTTCTATTTTTCAGTTTTACATTTTCATTTTCCCTCAGGTTTTTAAAAAAAGAATTTTTACCATTATATGTTGTTTTAGAATTTTGCCTTTGAACAGTGTATAAAATGTAGAAAAACTGCTAGTAAATGTTTTAAGTGTTCATGTGATCATTAGAAAGGCTACTTATTGACACTCATGGCTTACAGCCACTTATGAGTGCTTAGTAGGTATTTGGGGCAGCAGTGGAAATGTAGTTCAAAATATCCACTGCACATCTGGTAATAATTTTTTTCACTATCTATAAATTATATGTGAATTTAAATACGATAAATGGTTCCCTTCTCTTTATACTTAATCTTGAAAAGAATTGTGAAGGATTGTGACTAGATATTTACATTCGTCTGTTAAGATGCTGAAAAGCTTAAGGAAGACCATTGCCTTCAGTGGGTAGTTACAGGACAAGTGAGCTTGAGGTGGTCAAATATCCCTCTCCAATAGAGAGCCTTCACCAAATCATAAGATTTTCTTCTGATGAGCTCTAATTTTTCACTTTTTTGCTCAATTTTCACTTTTTTTTCTACTTCCTGTAGTACCCTTGCAGTCCTGGAAAGGTGAGTTAGTCTAGAGGCCACTGCTGTTAACTACTGCCACCAACAGTCAACACTAAGGAATTTCAGTGGCATGAAATTATGCTTTTGGGTCTTCTGTCATGACAAGGACAAACTGTGTCTAATAGCTTAAGCTTGTTGACGGAGTTCACTGTCCCATCTCAAAATTATATCCTCATATGTTAAAAATCCTCAGTGATTCCTCATATATGGAACACTCGTGCATCTCTTTGTACTGAGACAGTGGCAAGAACAGGTAGGAATAGGTATTTCAAGGGGTTTTTTTAATGTAAAGATGGAAAGGAAAGATTTTCTAGGAATTGTACAAAGACTTCGAATGTTTTACAATTGGTAAAACTGGTGATTAACAAGAGTGGAACTTTTAAGTAAAAGCTAAAATATTATGAGAGTTAAGGCTGAGCCAGTAAGCTGCAAAGGAGGAAAAAAATTAGTAATCTATGTGCAGATTTGTGAGTAGATTTCAAATGGGAGAAAGCTTAAGGTTGATATATAGATTAAAATGCATATCTTACCAAAGAAGTGGGATAATAATCATGGCCAAAGTAACCACTAGTAGAAGGAAAGATACATTTATTTGTCCAATATGATGAAATGCAGTCTGAAAGTAAATATACCATAAGCCTGCATGGGTGGAAGTCATTTTACGTAGCCAGGTTTCTTCAGTAATCACCAGAAAAAGAACACCCTTTATAAAAGAAATGAATGCTGCTTATCTCGGGCACCTATTTTATGATGGTCTGAACAATGCTGTGGAGGTACTTATCTCCCTCTGCTGAAGACAGGGGTACCCTCCATGACTGGATCACAAAATACAAACGGATTAGGTGTGAAAATAAAGTAAAATCATAATCACTCCAGTGCTTTCCTCACTTTAAAAATGATCCACTTTTTAGATAGTTCTAGTGCTCTGGTTCCCTGCTGAAGCACAATAAGGTCATTCAGCTTTCCTACACATTCATAAAATAGGGAGCGCAGATACTAAACATGGAATCTGAGACCTGAAGGATCCTTGGAGTCATCTGTGGTAAAAGACAAAGACTGGCTTCCTGCATATAATTATGAATAGGGTCATGAATTTCAAATATCTATTCAAAGAAGATTATAGAGTCATTGCTGCTGCAGCTGTAGAGGTGTTTAACAGCTGATCTTATATGGCATCTCTAGGCAAGAGAAAATTTCTCAGGAAAAAAAATCTTTCAAGTGAGATACTGAGATACGAAATGATGATTTAGAAATTATTTATCAGTTCAGGAAACAACACAGGTTTCAATTAGTTATAAATTCTAATTCCAGCCCATCAATCTGTTTGCCTTTAAGTTCAATACACACTGTACTGTGTTCTAAATGTGCTACAGTTTCTGTCAAAATAGGGATTGTACTCTATATCCATATGCACAGTTTCAAAAAGGATTTTCTTGGATAGGTTTGTTTTGATGACTGCTGTTGAGGATGTATTATGGGTAGGCAGTTGAAAATCATCTTAAAGTAAAATAAAATCACTTCTCGAACATCATATTCTCTCTTACAGCAGGAATATCTCCTGCTCTGCATGGTGCAGTTTGATCAAAAAAGGAGAAAGTAATAATATTCCAAAGACATGAAAGCCATCAGAGAAATGTGAACAGAGTCAGTAGTGTCATCCTAACTATTCTGTTCATTCAAATACATTTTTAGTCCATTTTATAGAGGTTATTTCTATGCTGGTGAAAGGATAGATATCTTTGAAGGAAGGGCCATGCTTAAAAATAGTATTTTAAATTGTGTTCTTTTGCCAGTCACTATGTACAGCTAAAAACATTTTCTGTCTATAATGAATTCTGGTAAAAACTCTTTCAGTCAGCAGGTTGCCCACTGGTCCCTTCCATTAAGTAACCAGATGTTCTGCAGTCACCAAGAAAAATTCATTCTCTTCTTTAAAACAATTTCCACACACACGTTGCAGAAGCACAATCCTTCTCCTAATGACCACATCTGTTCATCTGCAAATGGACTTTTTGAAACGACATATTGTCTAGTTGTTATATATGCTTTCTGAGAATTCCTGGTTGTACCTCTTGGTGCTGTGGTTTTGTCAAGTCTCAAAGTTGGAGACTTACATGCGGTTGCAGCTGTATGTAAATGACAGGTTGTCACTGCAAGGCTGGTATTTCACTGTCTGACATTCTTTCCCATGGATAGGTATAAACACAAGCCCTTGTCTAGAGGCAGATGTTAGATGGTGCAGCAACTTGTACTTCCCTCCAGGTAAGAAATACCATAGACAGAGAGCAGTGTGTTGATCAGAGACCTGTGGAGATGTGTGCTGTGTTCCTGCAACTGCTGCATGATTTCAGGCTGGACACTATACTTCCACTGGGTTTCTGCAACACAGATGTGATGTTTGGATATCTTATAGGGGAAAGTACTACATAAAATAAATCAACTGCTCTCAAAAATCAAAATTCTGAAATCTGGCCATGTACATTTTCATGACATTTTTTTAAGAAATGCTGGACAT
This sequence comes from Melanocharis versteri, assembly GCA_013397845.1. NCBI lineage: Eukaryota > Metazoa > Chordata > Aves > Passeriformes > Melanocharitidae > Melanocharis > Melanocharis versteri. The sequence continues at coordinate 3,434,407 of VZTG01005248.1, read as the reverse complement.
CCTAGCAAATTTTCTAGTCGTCTATTTTCTGCCTTTCAGAATTTTCCCTTTGGTTTAATTTAAGTAATTTCATATTTCAACATGCTATTCAGTATTGTTGTATTTTCAGTACTCCAGGCAGCTGCTGTATTCATCCCTAAAGGTGGTATTATTTCAGTTGCCTAACCTAATTCACACATGAGCTGTAAGACTTAAGAGTACCTTAATGCCCTTCTCAAGAATGAAAGACAATGCAAGGGATCTGTCCACGATGTCATTGTGTATATGTTCCCTCCTATTTTCTCCTGTACTAAATATAAGTCCTTTAAATTAATTGTTTTTCACTATAAAATATTTTAATTGATATTTAACAAGTTCAACCCAAATAGTAACAAAACCCTCTCCCCTCCCCACTGAAAGCTAACCCTGTTACACAGATATTAAGTAGATATGTCATGTTTCCATATAATCTCTTTTCAGATCTTTCCTCTGTTGTACATACACATTTAATCTCATTTGTCCTGACTGTATCCATTAATCTTATTTTACAGTTGCAGTTACAAAGCTTCCTTACATGTTTCTTGTAAGAGAATAAGTCCTCTGCAAAGTAGGCACTCAGCTCTGCTTTTCATCTCTCAAGAGTAGTTTTCTGTGTGCAGTATGAATCAGTGTTCCATCATTCATACCGTGACAACTACATTTACTGTACACTGACAGTGATGGCTGTCCTCAAATATGAATTTAAAACTTCAGTAACACAGTCACATAAAAGCAATGATACTATAATATCGAGGCTTCTGTCCAGGAAAGCTCTGCTGAAGCACAAGCCTGTGCATTCTGACTATGGTACCTGTGCTGATGGCTAAGGTCATTAGCTAATGTCCTTTCTGTATTATATATGCATTGTCATTACGGTGTAGATTGCAATAAAACACTGAATGACTGGGCACATTAAAAATGAGGTAGAGGACAGCATCTTGGTTCCAAAGAAAGCAATCACAGACTTCCTTGGGAATTTCAAAGCAGAACCAAAAATACAAGAGTGTTCCTATACAGGCATCGCAGCTGTGAAGAGTTTCCATCATTTTGGTTACCTACAGCCTGCTGCCCATTTTCCTTTTTATGTTTTCACATGAATGCTTCAGTATACAATGATCGGCTATGTGAAGAAAGAACTACAATTATTTCTAAAATGTATTGCAGTGCAATATATGACTGATGCTGTGCAAACAGCAAACTTGATGCTTGGTGCTGTACAAACACAATGGGGTCCATTATACCCACTGCTAAGTGTTGACATGGCCAAGTTTATTCAGGTAGAGGAGACTTTATTCTGCAGCTCACACTCTCTCAGGCACTGTTCAATTAATCAGTAAGGTTACATCTCTGTTGTATTATCAGTCAGAGAATGGTTTGAATTTTAATTTTTTTTCTTCTAAAAAAGCAAAAGAAACCACCAGGATTTCTCCTGGGGTAATATTACATGCAACTAAATCCTGTCTTTTACCCAAGCAGGCTAAATCTGTTAGCCCATAAGCCAGGGGCCCCAAGTAAAGGATCCTGATTATTATCTCTGAAGGAGAGCAAAGTTTCTCGGTTTTGAAAAGTCTGTTCTGTTGACTGTTGATTAACTGACGGAGTGAGAATTCTTCAAATTATTTTCCGTGGGAACAAGAGCATATAAGAATGATTTTCTAACTCCCTTCCCCAGGCCACAAATCACATATTTTTCTTATTGTCTCAAATACATAGAATGTGCAGTTACATCAAGTCTACAGTCTTATTCAAAATAAATATTTATTATTATTTTTCAAGCAACTTCAAATCCCGATGTACCATATATACTAAGCAATTGAGAACAAAATGTCATCTGTTTAGCTTAGAGTCATAATTCTCTTACAGGTTATTTGTACATATGCAACCAAATTGTTAAGTTTTATTCTGGAAAATGAACTAAACTGATCTAGAACTCTTTATTTTAATTGGACGATCTGATATAAGTCACTGATAGTCCTATGAGGAAGTTGGATAACAGAGAGGCTGAAGATTCAGAAAAACCAGCAATATTATCTCAATGAAAACATATAAACACTTGGGTTATTAGATTTTAATTACATTCAGAATTTTAAATATAAATTAAGATGTTAACAAAAATGACTGGCTTCTCCCAGGTATTTGAATAAAATATTCAAGTTCTACTTATTAGACTTTGGTATCTTGTTTTGTTATTAAACTTTAAAGAAATTAGAATATAAATTTACTAACTATGTAGAAACACAGCTTTTGGTCCTAGGTTTGTGCTATGCATCAATGTAGTACTGTACAATGCACAACTGGTAAAAAAGAAAACTGAAAATAAAAATATTATTCTGCTTTTGCATATTAAAGATAGGATAAAAGGTGTATAAATTGAGATGGTCAAAATTATAATAGGTCAGTAAACTTATTTTTCAAAATGATATGTATTTTCTATTATTTCTAAGCTCTGATTGTGGTAAACACAGAAGATAAATGGAGAAAACCTCATTTAATAAAACCAAGAAGAGGAGGTGGTGCAACCTTTCTTATTAATATCTCTACAAATAAAGATAGTGAGTTCATTGATGGCACAAACTGTGTTTCATAAAAAAGGAATAGAGATGAATCAAATTAATATAGAGTATTATTTTCTGATAATGTAAATTCTAGCAGTCTAGCCACTCTTGGAGAGCCCAGATGAGGACTTTGATTTTGCAAAAGTTATTTACTTCACCAGTTATACACCTTTACATTAAGATAAGAAACACAGTGTTTTCCTTGCTACATGGGTACAAATCAAGAAAATGGTTGGATATATTTTGTGAAGGTCAGGGTAATCCATAGGTACTATATACTATCTTAGTGAAGACATGAATATAATTATCTGTAATAAACTGATATTAATATCAGCAGAGACACCCACAGGCAATAAATCTAGAGCAATTGATTCAAGCAAAGCAAATCGTATTCATCAAAAGAACATTTTCAAAGAAGTATTAAATGTTGCTCCAACAGCTGAAAACAATGGGAAAATCTTTTGTTCTTTCTTTCTATAACAGTTTTCTTTATAGGAACAAGAGCAGGTAGTTGTAGAATTATAGAAAACAGAAGTCTTCAAGGCATATTTTAAGCTCTCAGCAGATTTATTTGGACCCTAACTAGTTTTGGATGACAGTTTAAACTCATAAAAATGTAACAATTTTTATGCAGAGGCAATTGATAAACTGAGACAAACAATCGAATTGTTTCCCGTTAGCTCTGATATTTTTACTTTTTCCTAAAGCTATATAACCAGCTGGAAGTTCTTATTGTTCACATCTTTATCACATTCAAAATCTGCCAGAAAAAAACCGCATAGTTTTTGGTTTGCTGTTTTTTTTTTTCTTTTCTGCAGTTACATAATATTTCTCATTAGAGACTTAGAGAAAAAAAATATAAAAAATATAAAAATCTGTGAAATATAGAAATAGTTCTCTACATACTCTATACCTTTCTCTTCTTTTGAGTCTTTCAATATCTGGGATTCTTTCTTTCCATGCTCATCACAGAAGTTATGGAGGGCATTTTTTTGTTTCTTTAGTTGGTTTTTTGGGGGTTTCGTTTGTTTGTTGGTTTGGTTTTTTATATTTTTAAACAATAGTTTCTAAAATAAAGAAATTATTTGGAAAATTAAAGTATTTTGCTTCAGGACAGAAGCAGTCAAGTACTTTGTGGGGTTTTTGTCTGTTATCCATTTCCCCACTTTCCCCGTTAAGTTCTGTACTGTAGGAGTCAATAGGTGAAGTTATGCAATGCTTTCTCCCTATTATCAGAATATTATAATTATTAATTATCAGAACATATCCCATGGGTGGAAAAATACAACTTACACCAAAAACTTCTTTTACATAGAAAGTTCTGATCTTTATGTTTTTCGGATGGGTAAAATTTTATTTGAAGTAGTATCAGGTTCCAAATTCAAATCAATCATCTAGGCTGTCTCTAAATGTGTTGCTGGGGAAAAGAATACGTAATGACATATTACATCTTCTCTCTCCACCTTAAAAACATGCAAATCTCTACAACAAGTTTCTGTTTTCCTCAGATCTTCCAAACTTTCAGACAGATTAGGAGGTGCAATGAATTTAATCATTCATGTAAAACCCTTGGACACTGTCAAGTTAACCTGTAGGTTTCTATCCCAGCTTCTATTTCTCTTTAAGTTTGCAAAATTAAGACCGGCTCTCTGGCTTTGTACAGTCTTGTCTCTGTGAACTATTGCTGTCTTCCAGTATTGGAGACACCCACTGAGATGTAGAGAATAATTTCAGGACATTTCACGTATGTCAGGAGACAGCACTCACAGAACCACAGGTTCACAGAAACACTGGATAGATGAGGCCGGCAGGGAATTCTGACTTTTGAATATCTCCAAGGACAAAGACCTCACAACCTCCCTGGAAAACCTGTGCCAGTCACAGTGCTCAGGTGGAGCCTCCTGTGTTCCAGGTCGTGCCCATGGCCTCTGGCCGTGTCTCTGAGCACCACTGACAAGAGTTTATCTCTGCCTACCAGCAGACCAATTTCAGAATTCTCTGCTTTTCCATCCCTCTACATAAAGTGTGGATGTATTTCTCTCAGCAGCCACAATGGTTTTGTTAATATGCCTTATCCATGGCATTTCTAGGGAGCTTGTCTCCTTTCAAATGCTAAATATACAAAGATACTAGAAAAAATTTAATTTACATTTCCAAATATACAGTATTATATTCTTATGTTTTGCTATGAAAAGGGTGTAAATATGCAAGAATTTTGTTCAGATTCCTGTGTGGCTTCAGAGCTATGTAACCTCGACTATGAGGTTAGCTCTGAAAATCCACTTTCCAAATACCACATGGATTTTACGTATGTAGGAATTAGCATTCACTTTCCTTTTTTTTTTTTTTTTTTAATTACCAATAATTTTCTAGTAAATATTTGTTTTTCCTGGTAGCTATTGAAAATTATCTAACCATAAAATAATATTTATTTTATAGTTTTCCTTTCTTCACTCCCCTCTGGATGAAATTCTGAACTTAGTTGCCTTAAGAAAGCTTCAAAGCAATCGGTGGATATTTACAGCTCTATAAGTGTACAAGAATAATTCAGATATTAAATTTTCCCTTTATTTTTTCTAGCTATTAATACAATATTTGTATTTTCTCACATTGTTATTCTGGCACTGGTTGAAATGAAAAGAAATCAGAATAAACAGTGTATTAGATGCCTACTACCACAGAAAGCACTTCATGAGAACCTTTAGCAATGGATTTTATTCTTTTGTGGTTTGAAATCTTTAATTAAAATGCAGATAGCCAAATGTAAGGTGTCTTTTTAAAATAAAAATTGCTTTTTCATTTATGTAGAGCAAATTTCAGAAAGACTGCAGTAGTTTTTCTGGAGGCAAATATAGATATCTTATGTACATATATTACCTGCTCTTTTTACTCTGAAATTAAAATAAACCCCAAAATAATAAAATTACATTTTTCTAATATATAAAGTCTAATGTTTTAAATAAAACTATGCTAACACTGTCAATGACTGCAATCCCCACAACAATTTCTGGGTATGATTCCTTGTGTATATCAACATAAAAAGTGAACAGATACCTCCCGCCCACTAGTCTGCATTTCCTATCCAGTGTCCCTCATTAAATTCTACCCATTAAAGTTTGCAGTGGAAGGTTTCTGTGGCTGTAGGTGGTCAACGTAATTTCAGCAAAAGTTTAAGGAACTCTTTGTGCTTGCTTTCTCTTATTTTCTTCTAATCTTGAACTAAAGATGAAAGAAATTACCTAAATGTATTATTTAAACATGGAGACTGAAGTTTTATACTGCTATGATCTGCAGTCATTTCTAAATTATTTCCATAATTATTTCCACTTCAAGGTTGGTGTTAAGTTCTTTCAGAGGTATGAATGCACCTTCTATTGGAATTAATATCTGCAGTGGTAAAATTATTCGCGGGGGTAAAACCATTATTTTTATTGTGGAAAGAGAAGAAAATTAGCCATTAGATTAAATCCTGGTAGATTTTACTCTGGCATCCACCTTTCATCATACTCTTTATATATATGGAATTGATGTTTCTAAACTGCTGGGTACTGGTTTTTATCCTTCTTCAACATAAGGTTTACACAAAGACTGACTTTATGTGCACAGCCAAAAGCAAGGGCTGTAAGCAAAGCAAACCAGAATCCAAAAGTGCGTCCCACTGAAGATTTTACTCTAAGTCACCTCTCCAAAAAAATAATATTTTACAATGTGAGAAAGTTATTTAGCTAAAGTAGTTGTTTGTAGAGCCTTTCCTACTTATAAATCATGTTTTACTAGAGTAATTATATTAGTCTTATTTTAAATTTCTTATTTAATGATTAATCATTAAATATAAAGAATACCATTGTATACATAAATTGCAGGGCATTATTGATTTTTCTACCATTACAGTTGCCTATCCTTTCATGCAATAGCAAATGTCTTTTAACTTGTTTTCAGCAGATGCTTTCGTTTCATGATGTGAGAACTAAATCTCTTCTGCATTACCGTAAGATTAGAAGATCTTCTGTATGTAAGAAATTAATCTTAACCTGTATAATTTTCAACCTTTCTTTGTGTTTGGAAATAGCATGAGAGGTTATTGCAGCCAGTTTTATCTTACTCTCTCAGTCCCAAGATAAATCATTCTCTAACTTGTTGCCCAAAAAACCTTAATTTATATGCCAGGTTTAGGTAATTAATACTAAATTTGCCTCATTCTTCCCCCACCACCAAGTTGAACTGAAAAAACATCCCTGCAATTCTTGTTCATTTCACATCTCCAAAATTTCTCTGTGAAGTGACAAGTGCAGTGGACAAGAGAAAAGCACTTCTACCATTAAGTCCAAAGTCTAGGATCCTGATCTTAACAATCTTTTCTTTACATGAGTACCTCTTATAAATTCACATAAGAACACACTTAACTGTAGGTCCCATTTTGATGCTCAGTAAGTCCTTTTAAGGTAAATCTTCTGAAGACTAATAAAAATAATGATTATTTAGGTTAAATTGAATATTTTTATGAAGTTTCTATAAATACTACAGCTTCTTGTTCTGTATAAGAAACAAATTCATTAGACAGATGAAAGAACTACTATTTATGTAGATTAGGCTGAGGACTACAGAAATAAATACTTAAGACAAAAAATGTCAATAACTTGTGCTATAAGTGATCAAAAGCAAAGCATTAGGAAATAGAAAGACTTTATCTAGACGATCATATTTCTTACTGAAAATTACAGCATATCTACAACTGAGGCAGAATCATGTGTTACCTCTACCCATGTTAAGCAGGTAAAATTTAACTCTTTTTTTACATTAGCTGGTTAAATTTCTTCTATTGGGATGGATAGGAACAGCTAAGAGATTATTTATCTTAAAACATATGTCTAGCACGGATGGGAAGGCACATTTCTCTTTCTCTTGATTGTGCAGGAAGTCTACATGACCAGTTTAACGCACTTGCCAAATTTTTGTCACTCATAGTTAGGTGAAATGATCTCCACTGAGAGATCATTGTTAAGTGGTACACAGTTAAACAGTTGGACAGGCTGTGGTATACAGCAGTACTTTGATTTGTGTTTCCTTGATTCTCACTCTTTCTTATTTGCACATGTAAACTAATTTTATTATTACTTTTTCTAAGTGCATTTTAATTCTATATCTCCTTATTTAAACTAAGATATATAGCCTTATCCAACACCACCTAATTTAATAAGAATCTTCCTACCAACCATGGGGAATTTATTGAAAAGCAGTTTCTGACATTCTGATATTGAAAACAGACACAAGATGACAAAATGACAGACTATTTCTTCTCTTGCAGCCCTCAAACTAAGTAATAATAAAGTTATCCTCTTTATGTTAGAATCTTTGGATTTTTTTGACCATATGTAAAATGGTTTTGTTCATTGAAAATTTCTTAATGTTCAATGGGAAAATTAAAACTATCGTCATATAGAAAATTAATCAGTCAACAAAAACAAATTTTAATCTTTCTAGAGCCACACCTGGAGTCACCAGCAAGCACATGCTTGGTATACATATCATAATTGTCCTCAAAGAGTTACGACTATGCATTAAGTCAATACATAATCTGAAGCTATTAAAAAGTTAACATAGATAAACCCTCTTATCCAGGATATGTAGAGAAAACCTGCAGAGGCAAGAGAGTAAATTTTTAGATGTTAAATGTAATATCATGCTGGGAAAACTTTACTAAAGGAACAAATAGGGCTAGACACTGCAAGCATACCAATGAACACTGTTGCTCACGCATGTAAATAATCTGTTTTTTTATCACGATGTCATAGCCAGAGCAAGAACAAGTAATTCTGGACCAGATATGTTGTGTTCAATAAATACTAAAATAAATCTATTTTGACTCGATTTTGAAATCAAATTTTCAATATAGCAGTGTGCTCAGCTAAATGCAAATAGTGGCAGGTTGCCTTAATTTTTTGGGGCAGCCTTCCTTTTTACTTTGCCAGAAAACCCCTCTAATTCATCATTTCTGTATGCATACAATGCATTGGCATAGAAAGTAAATATGTAAGGGTTAAATAACTCCCATTTTGGACAGAGGGGGTTTTTTGTGCAGTACTGACAATGGCAGGGGTAAAAAATTAATTCTGTTTTGTATCAACATACTCTTGAGACGTTTAAGGAGAGCTACTTATCTTGGTCAGTCCATTTTCAGTTCAGCAATAAGGTGTTCCCAAATTTAATTCCACAGGATGTGAAATTTCCGTCAAGAATTCCTGTTAAAGAGGGCAAAGTAAATTAAATAAAAACAAGTATCTGATTCTTTCAAAAGAAAATGGCCCCACAAAAACATATGGAGTACAAGACGGTGATTGTGAGGAGGCAGCTGAGGGTTTAAGCAATTTTGTTATCCCTGAAATGAATAATACATCCAAGCCTTTCATCCCTAAGGTAGTCAGTGTGTCAAGATGGGAAATAATACTTAGCAATATAGATGATTGATTTTCCCTGAAACACAGGCTGATATTTCCAAGGTCAGAAATAAAGGCCTTCCAAAAATAAAAATTCTGACACAGGAATACTTTTAAAAAAAATTATTTATGTAGGATATATGGTTGAATGATGTTGTAAACAAAAAACAATCCAGCAATCTGTTATTACTGTGTTCCTCAATAATATTTTAGTCATAAACAAAGGTGAGAAATACTCAAGAAATACATAAGAGAAGATATAACGTATCATGTCTAGTTCCTCTACTAGTAGTCTATACACTTTAATGGGATATTTTGTCAGAGATGTATATAACTAAATGTTTTACACTTAAAATATCTTTGAGCCACTTTTTTGCCAGACCGGTTATGGAGGAAGTATGACAAGAAACATTACTCCTAGCACATGCGAAAATCTGTACAGATCTGAACAGTCACTGCTCCCATTGAAGTCAGTGGGAATATGACTGTAGCATAAAATATGGACTTGTAAGTGCAGCAAAACTCAGGCTCAGAAAATAATTGGAGACTTGTGCCCAGTATGCTGATCTTCAAAATCTGCACACAACGGTGTGTATGGCTGAGCTGGGATGTGACAATTTCTTGTCATTGTTTACTTGATAGTTTATAGTGTCCCACTCTAGAGTAAAGAAATAAGAAAACTGTTCACTTCCTTGAATGCTAAAGACAGATGGCAGGTGCCAGGTGACAAAGCATGGCTGTGGAATACGGGTAGGATCAGAGTGGCTCCTCATCCTATATGCAGGAGAGGATGAAGATTCCTATACCCAGGAGATGATGATTTAAAACGCAACTTATTTTATATGCCCTATAAAATCATTTCAGGTCCTGCTCAATATATTCATTGATATAAACCCATTTTTCAGGTGACTATGTTTTCCCCTACTTCCTATGGAAAACTTGATGTCTAAGTCAGATCAGCTGGGTTCAGTAGGCAAACAGGTACCTGAAACTTAGACTTTAACTGTGCTTTTGGGCTTTTGAGTGTTCTCCCATCTGAACAGAACCACTGTGCAGGGGCAGAATATTCTGGTCCCAGTTTACACTTTTTTTGACAATACGCTCTGGTGGTTAGTTCGGTGCTGACACGTGCACCATTCCCATTCACACTTATTGAGAAGAAAATAACTTGGAAAATCTTTACTTAGGTGGCCCTTGGTCAAGCTTTGATGATAAAAGATACTGTTGTTCCTCATGAAAACCACTAGAGTATTGCGCATCGTGCAGATTGCCAAAGATCTAGGTCCCAGAATTGTGCCAATTTGGAATAGCTGCAGTGACAATCACGTCAAAACCGGTGAGTATTGTACTAGCAGGTGGCAATCTCTATCTCCCAGTGGCTGAAATTTTGCCTTGCAGAAGTACATTTCCTTTCACATGAGGATGAAGAATTAATTTCTAGTTTTATTTGCTGCACTGTTTTTCTGTTTAATGCAACAATATGTTGAAAGATCAAAAGATTTTTGGTTTCCTGCCTTGTAATTGTAATCCATACTTTAATTATAATATGTGTACTTTAACAAATCGATATAGTCATAATACTGGCTTTTTTTACTCCACTTTCCTTTACTCTTTTCTTTGTCAGAGAAAATAAATTACAATTCTGCGTGGAATTGCATAACACAATGCACTTAAAAGCCATATCGTGTTCTAAAAGTAATGCATATGATTTCCGACACCTTTAATAGATACTTCATTTGGAGTGTTTCAGTTGTGTAATGGAGATCTTTTTGCTTTTACTCACATAGAGACATGATCACATCTGGAATGTGGTCAGAAAAAAAGAGAATTTCATTTCAGATAGGCATCATTATTCAGCCAAGGGTTTAGCCTCATATCCTGCTGGTGTAGATGTAGGTTCTGCTCTGGGATTTAGCAGAAACTAAATATTGGTTATAGCCTTTGTACCTATCAGATTTACAAGATTCTTCAAGATTCAAAATAATGTTTCCTATTGGTTTAACAGGTTTCTATGTACTGGAAGTTCTTGTGTTCAGGTTAAATCTTAAGATTCTGCAGGAAAGAAAAGATCAGTAAAGCTCCATAAGGGAAAGGCAAGACTTCATCAGCCACAGACTCACAGAGAACATGTTCAGCAGAATGAAGCTATGGCATGACAGATGCAGAATAAAGAGAATGAATTTTTATACACATGGTATGATGACAAAAATCCCAAATTCACTTTTAATATCAACGAATATAATATCCCCTAGCTCACTTATGAGAGATATTTATTGTCTCCTATTGGATTAGCATCAGACACTCCGTAAATAGGCAGTCTTCAGGTTTTGTAAACTGAGGTGAAATGAAGGAGATGTTCAGAGAAGAAACAGGTTCTTTTATTCAAGAAAAGCTACCACAGAAAGCGAGATTCATGGCTGCTTCACTTATTTAAAGTTGGGTGATCATAGAACGAGGACAGAGGAATTTGATTCTTTTCTTCATCCCTGTTACATGTTCTGTAAAACAAATTCCCATTGGCTTTCCTGATGGAATAACTTGTACATTATCTTCAGAAACACTGCATTCTTCAGTCTATACTTGGATTATTTTGGTCTAAAAACATATTATGGCTTCCAAACTCCCTAAAAAGTGCTTACTGTTGAAAATATATCTCTTCTGTTGAGACATTTTAGAATGTAGTTGTGCAATCTCAGATAATTTTATTTGATTACTCACCATTTTCAAATCAGTTTTAGACAGTAAGAAAAAAAATGTTATTTCACGTAATTTCAGTAATAGAAGAAATAGTTCCCAAGTGGATGATATAAGTTTAATGACTTAAAAGGTTCATTTTTTCAATTGTAGTATGTATGATTGTGTCAGATCCACAGTAATGGCAAAGTAATGAACAACAGTCAAGTTTAGGACTGCCTATGAGCAGGATCAATAGAAAAATGCATTATCTTCTGTCTGAGTATAGTACTACTTTGCATGAAGTTTTGTGTAGAAAGCAATTTTTTGAGACATGAAAGAGCACTGTGAAGGGGAAAAAAAATCAATGTCTTCTAGGGTATTTCTCCATTCGACATATGACAAATAAGATGTAGATTCTGCAATAACAAAATTAAATTTATCAACCTTAAAATCATGGTCCACACATACCGGTTGTGTTAAATGTTTATAAATTCATGATCATAATGACTTACATTGGTCTCATGGCAAATTAATGCCAATGGTGGATGCTGGTGAATCAATTTGATGACATATTTTACTGTAATTATTTTAAATGCCTTTTTTGTTAACAGCTTACTTTTTAAAATCTGCCTTTCATTTTAGTTTTTGTACCTGAAGTTGGGAAAACAGAAATCGTATTTGACCTTTGTTGCCATTTTCATTTTACTTCCTGTTCGATCTCAGGTGTTTGGCATCAGCTTGCTCATCCAATGTTTGAAAGCCCATATGTCCTCACAGGCCTTCAAAGAGCAGAATCTGACACTGAGAACTGTTGCTACTTCTTAATGGATATAGTGGTCACTATTAAAATTCAGTATTTGCAAATCAAGTTGCAAACCAGGGAACTGAATGCTCAGAGTGAACCAAACACACACACCATAGTATCTCTCCTATAAAAAACAGTGTTAAGAGGACATGAAAAACCTGGGTTCAGGTACCACAATTACATGTTAATTATTGAAAAGTGTGGGAGGGAAGGAATTGTAGAACCTTATATGGTTCTTCTCTGACCCGCATATTTTGAGGATTGCAGAAATGATCACTGAGTATAAAAGACGATTAAATCCCTGAAAGAAACCCTGTCTGTGTTATGCTGCATTTCACCCAAGTTCCATAATTTAGTGTCAAAAATTAACTGCATGCCTGAATGTTGTATATCCATAGAATCTACAAATCTCAGAATGGCTGGAGTTGGAAGGCACATTGGGAGGTCATCTGGTCCCACCATCCTACCCAGACCAGATTCACCAAGACCATATTGTCCAGGACTCTGTTCAGTTGGGTACTGAATATCTCCAAAAGTGGCAACCCTGTAGGCTCCTTGGGCAGCCTATTCCAGTGTTTGACCACCCTCACAGGAAACACCTTTTCATTATGTTGAATTTTACAGATTTCAGCTTGTGTGCACTGCTGGTTCTCCTTTCACTGGTCGTCACTGAAAGAAGTCTACTTTCATCTCCATCTTTCCCCTCTCTGTCAGGTATTAATATGTAGGCTTTATTCAGTAAGTAGATACTGTGGCAAAAGTAAGGACCAACATGGATTTACATATAACTTTTCATTATATATATACACAGACCCTTGAAAGAGCTAGAGTTTTAATACTGCTGATGAAGAGCAAACAAGATTTAATAATAAAGTCTTGAAAATTTTGTTCTCTGTGCTGCTCTTTTTCATAAAGGTACCTCTCAATTCTTTCTAGCAATATCTGATGAGATCATTTCAAGAGATAGTGTCATGTTAGAATAACAGTTCTTTTGCTTGAAGACAGGATGTCAAAGTAGGTTTGTTTGAGTAATGATCAAGAGAGAGCTCTAAGAATAAGACCCTTGCACATATATCCATGTGGTGTTTTAAACAATGCAACTTTTTAATATTCTTTTTAGTAATTGAATTGATTTCTTAAATCCACCTCAAAGATGATGCAATCAGGTCATTGTTGCAAACTCTTTGGAAGATAAGACTAAGTGCAGTCTATGATCTAGGCTGAAAGCAATGAAATAGGGTGCTTCATCTAAAGATACATTAATTCAGCATGAAGGTGGACTGGATAGGCAAAAAAAGAATATGGAAATTACAGTATTCATGTAAATAAATACTACTCTGATATAGCACTGAACAATAATAGTAAAAGGCAAATGTTTAACTTGCTTTCATGAAAGGGAAATATTGTATTTTAAACAAAGTTGAGGTAATTGCTGAGCAACTTAATTCTGTAAATTCTCATTTTAGGGAAAGCAAATTTGACTAAGCAATCACTTGGTTCAATGTTTCCTCATGTTAACCGACTATATAAAATTAAACAGCAGGTTAAGTTCAGAATAGCACATCTAGACTCATGCCCTAATTTCCTCTTAAAATAATAGGCACAAGCTAGGAAAAGTCCAAAATTAAAATAAGTTGAAAGACCTGCAAATTGATGTCCACGAGAAAAACCCTAAGAAAACTGATGCATATACAGACTACTGAAAAGGGTACAGAAATAAGACATAAGAGGTGTTCTACCTTGCTTATGAGACATTATAAAGTAGTTAAAAATGAGTGGAAATGGAGATGCCAGTGAGTTTAAGATGCAGCAAAAAGAATCAAAATCGTATACTTGTTCTACATGAAGGCAAATACCAAAAAGGTTTATTCAGATACTGAAAAGCCACAATTCCTTTGTCAAACATGATACATCAAGAATCATTGCACTCCTAATGCAAAAATTATAAATAAATACATTTCATAGAAGTCTTAAGAAATCCTTAGTAAGGACTGTGAATTAATAGATTGAGGAATCTTATTAATTCAGTCTACAAAAAGACTTCATTGATCATATCCCTTTTGAATAAAATGGAAACTTAGCTATCCAACACACTTGGAGACACCTAGGGAAAAAGTATCTTCAGTTGTGAGCTCAAGGCCCTTCATGGGGCATAGAAGCTTTTTTGTGAAATTAGAGCAAATAATGAAAAAAAGTAACAAAAGAGATGGTGAACGATGTACGTATCCAACTATCTATTGACTTCACTTATTTGCTATACAGAGTAAAATACCTGACCAGAAAATATTTGAGTGCAAGGTGATAAGAGGAGAACAGGGAAAAATAGAGGTGATAGATTTCTTCTTTATTTGAGACCTGAGCCTTTTTGTAAAATTATTTGTATAGTGATTAAAAAAAAAAAAAAAGCGCTTTAGCTAATGTCATTCAGCACTTTTGTTTAAAATATTATTTTCGTGCCTTGTTCCTACTACCCCCATGCATCTAAGAGACATTTCCCTCCCTTTATTCTTGCAAATTTATTTTCCTTTGCATGGGCTTTGGAGGTTTTCTCCTTGTTTTGGAACAAGGGTCCCCCAGTGTGTCTGCATCCCAGATGTTCATGGCAGTTGCACCACGAGTTCACGCTCTCTCGTTACAGAAGGAGGCTGCTGAAACATGGTCTGGGCAGCCATATTTCCATTACTAATAGTGACTCCTGTGTAAGGAATTGTCTGGGCCAGCATCTGACAGATAATCAGAGCTGGTGGCCACAGCTGCTCTCTGCAGTGACCAGGCCTCGGGGAGGTGACAAACACCTGTCCCCAGCAAGGGTAGTCTTTTGAAATACTTCAAGAAAGATTTACTTAAAGGCCTCTGAGGCTTATTCTGAGCAAAGCTGGGTATGTAAGGCATTGCAGCCTCTAGCTGCTCGTTCTGCCCCTTGCTGAAGGTTACAGGCATCATTGAAAAAGCTGATAGGAGAGAATCTACAGTCATATTTCAGCAGTTCTGCTCACAGGCTAGTTGATGAGGGTTAACTTTACAGCTGAGGTATAGATTGACGACTTGAGTGGCTGAGGTATGGACAGCTGGGACAAGCAACACCTTAAACCATTGCAGCTAAAACCAGAAGTGACTTGACTTCATAAAGTTTAAAGCTATTTTGAAATTTATTATGCACTATGCCCCTGAAATTTTCTTATGAAACTAGAATAATGTGAAACTAGGCATTCACACAATGTGCTGAATTGAAAGGATTTCAACTTTTTAAATTTATCATCTTAACACTGTATTACTATAAAATGGTGCTTATAAGAGAAATTGCAGAAAAGAACAAGAAGAATGAGCAGTGTTCTTGAAAACATGACCTCTGAAGAAAAGATAGGATTTGAAGAAAAAAAATGGCTGGAAGCGATATAAAATAGCACTCTTTGATATGCAGAACGTAGTAACAAAGAGGAAAGGAATAATCTGTTCTCTGTGTCAACCTTGGATAGAACAAGAAGTAATGGTCTTAAATTAGAGCAAAGGAAATTTAGATTATGTATTAGGAAAAGATTTTCAACCATAAATCACAGAAAAGGACCATCTAGAGAGACTGTGGAATTATCATTACTGGAAGTTTTTGAGAACAGACTGGGCAGACAACTTTCAAGGCTGAATAAAGTAGAGGGAATCCTGTTCTGGGAATAAATGATGAACTTTCACAGTTCTTCTTGAGATTTTTTTTTTTTTTTAATGCTGGAATGTCAAATACATCACATGATTAAGCACAAATTAGCTAAAAAAAATTAAGCACAGATTAGCTGAAAAAAAAGTCGAACCAGTAGCCAAATAATGTGAAGAATGAAGGACATGCTGACAAACTATTTGCTGACTAACAGATTATACTAGGACTGATTTTTTCCTATTATTCTATGAAATGGATGACATAATAATAGCTGTGGCTTATCCATCTGGGGAACAAGCTGAATCATGTAGAAATTAGCAAAGTGCCTTCCCTTCTTCTCTTCTTTTGCCTTTAAAGTTATTTTTAATTTTTTTCTGCATTTATTGGATTGTGATGGTTAAAAACAGGACATGTCATTTCCAGTCCGCTTTGTGGTCAGGCCTTAAGTGTCCAAAGGATTTTTAAATGGTATGCAAATACTAACTGAACTGCCCAACATGTTTCCTTATGCAGATAAGCAATCTAGCACCTAGTATCTGATCTTTCAGTGCTGATGCTCCTCCCTCTCCTCTCCTCTCCTCCCCTTCCTTCTTAAAGAAATGCAATTTGGAAAATCCTGGAAATCACAGGAGTTGAGAAAGATAATACATATCTAAAGAAGTCAGATTCATATAATTCACGATCTTTGCATGCAGAATTTTCTTTTATATATAGGTAAGAGAAGTGTGTGCATGTGTATAAGTTTATAAGGATAATATCCTAAAAAATACTGCAGAGGAATGAATATCTGGGTATCTTTGTTATTGCATTTAATGCTATTGAGAGACCTTTTATATCGATGATCGTTCACTCAAAAAACCCTTTATGGTTAAATAAGAAAAGCAGTATAAATTATTATAAGATTACACAAGAAAAGTTTGAATAGTGTACTCCAAACTTGTGAGATATTGTCAAGTTCTCAGATGAAAAATATTTTTGACAGGTTATCCATCAAACTAGATTATATATGAAGGAGGATTGAATGTAGGCTATTCAAAATACCACGATACATTTTTTTCTATTAATAAAATGATGCAAAATGAAAGAGAAATTACAGAGTAAATTTTAAATTAAGAGTTGCCCTTTAATTTTCAATAGGCTTTTATAAAACGAATCATTCTGATGTGTATATAAAAATCGTCTTTCTTTGTAATTTTTTATTACTGTGAAACTGCATGGAAAAATACATTAGACATTACAGGTAACAAAGATTGATCTTGAATTTGAAAATTTATGAAGAAAACTGAAACAGAGAAATTTAAATGGAAGAGAAGATATTAATCAATGTGTAAAAGTCAGGCAACATTTTTTCCTGAGGACTCTCATCAAAGTTTAAAAGCATATACATACATACAAGAAAAAGAACCATCGATAAAAAATAATGTTTTTTCTTATTTTCTCTCACTTTGCCAAGACAATCGCAGTGACAGTTTAGTGGGACTCAATAAGGCTGTTATTAAGTTAGACAATGTTCAAAATAGAATTATGAAAGTAAATCTATTAGGGCATTAGTCGGCATCCACTTCACTGTGATTAGCTCCATCTGTAATGGTTGATGCTGGGGGCTTTTCCACCTTGCTCTGGGGACCAGTCACTGACCAGAGTCAAAGACAAGATCCTGGATGTCCTACTATCTGACTGACATGCACCAAAATGACAATTTACTGGCTCTGAACACCAATGAATAGGAAAGATCATGATTGTGATGGGTAGAAAAAAATATGGCTAGACTATAGATATTTAAAATACAAGCCAGTGTGCAGGACTGATATGCACATCCAGGTAGAGCATTTTAATTTGATCCTGCTACCAGCTAAAGGCAGTGGCTCATTCAAGTGCACTTGAGAAATACATTTAGAAAAAAAATTGAGAGCAGAGGAATACATGAAGCCAGTTACATATTGAACAGGTTTAGAAGGTTCCCATAAAATATTAACTCCTGCAGCTAACAGTTCAGCCTCACATGACATGTAATCAGCACGCTGCTCTCTCTTGCAGAAGCTAATCTAGTCACCTTTCTAGATCATGCTTGACAACACATTTTCTTCTGTAGCCTGCTGTTAGTTCTGTTCTTTTCTCACTGCAGCTTTTCACACTTCTGCAAAATTGACCTGCTAAAATAGCTTTTTTTCAGCAGGAAAGGTCTTCTTGTGGTTCCTACTGTCAAAAATTTAATGAAATAATTTTTACTCAGTTTTTCTCTTGACCAAATATGTTCCTGATTTTACGATATTTCACCTTCTGAGTCATTCTTGAAAAAATACTTAACATATATTATAAAATGAGTACACCTTTTTGCATAAAGGGAGTGTCCACATTGGCAAAGAGATTAAAGCAGGTAGCTGCACACTCTTTTGAGTACTGTTATGTACGAGTGCCTTTGCATTAATCAGTTCACAAATTTTAGTTAAAGGCTTGTGGAACCAATTAAAAATGGACAAATAAAACCTTCTGGACAGATTTTTCAACAATAGCTTTTTAGTCAGAGAGTGGCAATTCGCAATGGGTGACCTTAATCACCTGACAGTGATGTACTGTATCATGTTCAGTTGTTTACTTATCTATTCTGAAACTGATGGATCAGATACAGGAGCTTGTTTATCATGTTCAACTCCTTGTCTATTTGATTCAGTAAAAGTTTTATCAGATTTAACATGCTATGTATTTATCAGGTGGTATGTGCACTTAATGTGCAATGCAATAGATAACGATAGTGCTGTAGGGGCAGGAAATCTGTCAGTGTTTCCATTATAAACCCCATTTCCCAGAGTTTATCGCTGGGCCACAGCTCACTGTTTGTCAGCTTAGATGCACTTTTTAAAATAAAATCATATTTATATTGGTACAACTATTTTGTATTGCGAGAAGTGGTCTGAGGCATGCCTATTGTTTTAGAGGCTTTGCACTTAATACAGAAAAAATTACTTCCAAAGGTGAACAGAAGTGTTTTGTTCCATACTTTTATGCATGGAACTCATGTTATTATTAATGGGTGTTATGTCTATTTCTCATTTGATAGATCTCAATTTCTGTGTTAATGGGAAAGAGAGCTCCCTTAGTTTAAACATAAAGTTACAAAATGCTTTTGAGGTATTTCATGCTTCTAGAATAAGCTGAGGCTTGAATAAGAATAAAAAAATTCTGCTGTATTTAAATTAGGTGAATAGGTTTGTTCCACCAAAATCTCTGCTAAGGTAATGACAGCATTTTTCTTCTTGGAAGACAGCTGTTGGGAAATTCTTATGGTGAGGGAAAGGTGCTTGTATTTTCTTGTGTTTGCCCTGCATTCCCACGTGGCTCATGCCTGTTTGTGGGTGCTTTCTTCATCTTCTTCAAGAAGTTGCTGTTTCACATATTTGAACCCTGCTCTAGCAGAAACACAGATTTCTGCAGAAGATGTTCTCTAGAGCAGCCTCTGGCTAACAGGTGTCAAAGGACAACAGAGCCTCAGGTGTGGATCCTCGTGAGACTGATCCATACACCCAGGCTCATGTAGAAGCAGGTGCATCTTCGACTCATACGAGCATGGGGCTCAGCAAGCTATATTGATGAGGGCAAATTTTTATCTGTAAGTCAACTATGGCTTTTATACATATATATTTATACAAAGAGATTCAAAGTGATATACGTGCCTTGAAGTGTTTGAAAGAACATATTATATGGATATATGTATATAAATATATTTGAAATGTTAGAATATTCCCAAATCTCTCTGCATGAAATGTCAGCCTAAACTGTCATTATTTAACCCCAGCTGGAAATTAGCCCCACAGAGCTTCTTCCTCACTCTCTTCCAGTGGGATGGGTAGAGGATTGGAAGAGTAAAAGGGAGAAAAGTTGTGAGTTGGGATAAAGACGGTTAATAGGTAAAACAAAAGCCACACACAGAAGCAAAGTGAAACATAGAATCCATTCACCACTTCCCATGGTTAGGCAGGCATTCATCCATCCCCAGGAGAGCAGGGCTCCGTCACATGCAGGGGTTACTTGGGAAGAGAAAGCCACCACTCTGAAAGTCATGGTGTCATGCTGTTGTTCCCCCCTCCCCTTCTTTTCTCTTTTCCCAGCTCTATATGCTGAGCATATGGTCAGCAAACTCATGTGCTTGTACAAGGATGCTCTGCCTGGAGCAGGGAAAACAACTCGAACAATGCCCTGTTTGCAAAGCTATCAGCATTAAATGAAGAAGGGACCATCATTCTCCTTTTGGTGTTGAATAATGCTGAAACCAGCCTGACTCATCAGTCCCAAAGATAAACATCCTGACATTGGTACAATAATTGCATAAAGGAACAAAAAAGTGATACTATTAATAACTTATCCAAAGTTGCTGAGCTGACATAGCTGGCCTGGGGACATATGACTGACAGTCAATCACTTTACACTGAACTATAAAAGCCCAGTCCCAGATTTTAATGGCAGTATCTTCTGACATACCCCTTCTTGAAGTGTATGTATGGAAATTCCTCACTTGAGTGGGGACATCCGTCATGGTAACTCCTCTTACTCCTGGAAGCTGAGAGAAAGATTTACCCATGGACATTGTCATAGGTGAGTAACATCAATTTCTAGTTAATAATTGTTCTGCTAGCTTTAATACAATTGCTTTAATATAATTGCTTTGATATTGCTTCAAAATAGTTCTCTATATCACAATAGTTGTTATAGCTTATTAGCTATTATTATAGCTTATTAGCTCGTTATTATAGCTTATATAGCTATGTTGTGTAGTAAATACTTCTGACTAAGATATTTTTCATTCTAATTTCATTCTAATCATTATCATAATAAATCATACATATTTATATAAATATATCTGGTTTACCATCCTTAATCTTGCAGGACAAAGTTGTGTACAGGTTCAATTACACCTGTATAATCATTTAGACATAAACAGTTGACAAAGTCTCTAAGAAGGAGTTTAGAAAGCAAGTGGGTCCTTTCCATATCTTGTGACTCAATGGGAATTATCTAACTTTCCTAACTAATTTTTAATTAGTTGCTTTAATTAAATGTAATCAGTGCCCACTTTTAGCCAGCACTTTATTAAGTTTCTTCATGGACTTTTTTTGTTACTTTCATCATTAAATCATCAAAATCTTAAGTTTGTTAAAACTAACCCTGACAAGCTTTAATAAACAAAGCCAAAGGTATTTAAGATTTTAAATCTGGGATCTTAAATTTATGATCCTTCAAGGCTATTGGAGTAACCAGAAGATACAGAGGAGATTAAGGCCTGGAAAGCTGGAGATTTCATATCTGAGAAAAAAATAACAAAAGGACTAAAGAATGTGGACCAAATTAGGATCAAGAGCGAGAGATCCATAACGAATAGAGAATAGAATACTAGTTAATGAAGAAGATCATGTAATTTAGGATTATGTAACTTAATGAACATTAATTTCTTTGCTAAAAGTGTATAAATAAGTGAAAAAGTTTTGTATCAGTGTCTGTGTGGCAGCTGGAACTTTTTCAGCCACACACACACCCCTCTTGGCCAAGAACACAGTAATGCCTTACTCGCTAACATTAGAAAGACTCTGTTAGGAAGTCTCGTTTATCCTGAAAGTTCAGGTTTTTGTTAACAGGAGGGCTTTATCCTCTCTCGTAAAGTTTGTCTGAAGCTGCCACTCTGCCTGTAACAATGCTGAGCTTTATATGCTACCATATGGTCTTGGATAATTTGGGGCCATGTATCCTGGCTGTGTCCCCTCCCATTCCTTGTGCACCCTCAGCCTTCTCACTTGTGGGGTGAAGAGCAGAAAACACCTAGACTCTGTGTAAACACTGTTCAGCAATAACTGAAGCATGTCTGTGTTATTAACACGATTTCCAGCACAAATCTAAAACATAGCCCCATACTAACAGTTGTGAAGAAAATTATCTCCATTGCAGTCAAAGGCAGCACATTTGTGAGGCAAAAGCATTCACAAAATGCGAAGAAGAGTAGGGTTGCATCCTAACTTTTACTTCTGAACTGCAGAGTGGTTTTTTTTAATAGATTTATAAATTGATAAACACCTTAGTTCAGAGACAGGGTTTGAAGCTTATAAGAGATAGCTGGCATTGTAGACCAGGCATTTCCATAATTCAGGGGTGTTTATAGTCTGGAGTCGTTGCATCAGCCAGACCTTTTGTATTTTACTTTATCTCAATTTCCCAGAGGTAAAAGTCAAGTTGGCATCAACTTTCCATCTATGATAGGCATCAATGAGGTTTTGAAGCTTGGCAAAGGTAACCTGTAGCCTTTGCAGTGCAGGCTTACATCACTATACTCACAAATCTGTGCACGTTATGTTGTAAAGAGTCAGGTGTCTTATATACAGCTGAAGTTTGTACCACATGGATAGTGCCTCAGTGCCATGATAACCTCGAATTTTATGCTTACAAGAATATTGTGAGGAGGTAATTTTCAGGGGTTAATTTGGTTTTTCTCACTGTGAGAAGGAGATCTGTAAATTCGAAGGGATGACACAACACTGAGGCAAGAATAAATCCTCATCAAACTGCCTCTAAGTTAAAAAATGTACATCTTTTACCCTTCTTATTGACCCATATAATGTCAACATTTGTAAAGTGAGTTGTGCTTTTAAAGACTTTTTCTCCATCAGATATAAAGGGATGTTTTCCTTTAAACTTCAGTAAGACCAGGATTTAGGCCTAAGAGACTTGCCCATGTTCAGAAACAAAGTAAGTGGTATTTAGTGCAAGTCTTGTTCTGACAACTGTATCACAAAACCACCCTTGCAAAGTCTTTCTGTTTAGTTCTCCTTCACCCTGTGTCATGTGACAGTTTATGTCTTTGTGAATCTTCCTATTGTAATATGTCAGCCTTACTGGCAAGTATGAATTACTATAGTAAGTTCACTGCAGTGAAGAATAAGGCCACTTAAGTGAAAACTATTGCTGCCTTTTAGTCTGTTTTCTCCAAGTGGAGGGCTTTGCCACAACTTCAGTACTCTGTTGAAAGCTCTTTTTTGCAGTTAATGCTCATGACATTTCATACAATGTTCTAAGTATTTATTGTGAGCAAAACATCTCTTCAGCATTCCCAGCAAGTATTCACAGCCAGCGTCCATATAGTATTTTTAATATTTTATGTTAATATTTGAGTTAGTGTTATAATGTCAGCAAGAGCTCTGAGGCTGGTATGATGGAAATCGAAAACTGCTATCAACACTGCATTCCTTCTCTCTCTTCAGTAGTTCATGACAAATGTCAATGCTAATCTCACCCTACTGATATGAAAAATGCCCCAAAACAAACTTTAATACAGAAGTCATTTGGGGAAAAAAAAAAAAAGTTAGAAGTCTTGAGTTTTTAAATTAGAAGCAGAAGTGCATACTCATGAATAACGTCATTTCAAAAGAAGTTACAGTACCTTATGTCTGCATAGACATTGGATGTCAGAAAAGAAACTAATAAACAAAAAAATATGTTTCTGGTGCTGGTTTAATCAGTTATTAGTTGGAACTTTGTGAAAATACTTTTCATTAAATAGAAAATGTGATTGGAATGGAAATCAGAGTCCTTGCTCTGGGAAAAAAAAATTTAAAAGGAATGCTAAGTCAGTGCAAAAACTTTGCTTCTTTGTGATAGGAAATGCATTCTTTAAAAGAAGTATATAATAGGGGTGTTTTTTGCTATTATTACAAGAATCCAGTTAGCAGATGGGAAACAGAGTGCTTTGATGGATTCAGTCTTCCTTGCTGAAAATTTTAAACTTACATTTTTCTAAAGCTACCTGCATCTTGTCAGGTGTAAATAAACTAGACTAGGTTCAATGCTCCATCATTGTGCTTGACTCTGAGAGCAGGTAGAGTAGAGCAAAACCAAACAGAATGCAAAGACCACAGAATAGCTTAAAAGCAACTTTGTGCCACTTGTCTGAGTTGCAGTACTCTAGTACTTGGCATAGTTGGCCCATCCGCAAGTTAGACTACTTAATGATGAAAATCAAATCTCAGAGCAGGAGGTAGCTGCTGTAGGTATTGTATATACTTACATGAAGTTTGGATGAGAAATGATCCCAAGCAATCTCTGGAGTCCAGAGTTGGAAAGACTGCCTTGGTGCTAAGCATGGCCAGGGGTCTTTGTCTGAACTGACATTGCAGCTTCTTCCCTCATGAGATTGCTTTGAACTCTGAAGTTAATATTTGTTATAACTCAGATTGTGTCCATGATGGAAAAAACATTAAAACCAGACAGGATTTCAAAGGACACACACATCTTCCATGCTGACATAATCCACTTCAAAAAATAATTCCTTCTTCCATACCATATAGTGTGGATGAATTTGTTCCTCAGTCATGAAACGTAGCTCCCCCACTCAGCAGTAGGCCTGCCTTTTCACTAGTGTTCCTTTTGTTACTGATGTACTTGAAGAAGCTCTTCTTGTTATCCTAGATATCCCTTGCCACGTTCAATTCCAAGTGGATCTTAAGCTTCCTTATTGCATTCCTGAATAATCTGACAACATTCCCTGAACAGGATATGAGTAGTTAATATAAAAAAAAAAAATAAATTACAGAGTGAAGAATTTTTAAATATGGACTATTTTTCTTCTATTTACACACTTACAAGTTCAGCTGAGACAGCATGTTGATATCAACCTTTTATGGGATAAAAAGGAGAGCAAGAAAACAGTTTCTCCTTTACAACTTCTTTTGGGTTAAGTTAACATTAACTAACTCTTCTTTGGTATGAACACCTACTGCAATGCTGGATCTTATAATTGGAAGTCTGAGAAAAGGAGTTCCACATCTACACATTTCAGAGACACCACTTTCCAATGATGATGGTAATTTTGCTGTTCCTAGTGTAAGGCCACAAGTTTTTCATTTGACTTTGTATCTGCTAGATGTTCCCTTTTTCTCATAACAAGAATTTGAGTGTAGTATATCTTAGGAAAAAGAGAACGAAACAAGGGATTCTGACTGACTATTTTCCTTCTCTGAGATACACATTTTTCATAGTAGGCAGATTAGTCTCAGTGAACCATGTACAAAAAAATGGAAATTAAATTCACTAAACCTGGCTTATGAGTAGGCCTTAATTTCAGAGTTAGAGTTAGCCTGCATTCTTCTTTAGCAATTACTCCTTGCTGCTGTCCTGTTTACAAGATGTCATGGTGATCCAAATGTACCTGACAGATCCAGGACTGGATTAGAGACCAGATGGTGTTTCAGTCAGGTGGAAAACACATTGCAATTAACCCTTGCTGCCCAGACTACAGTGAGGTCCCAGATTGCATTACTCAAGTGCATATAAGTCCTGCCATGATTTCTGATAGTAGATCAAGAAGAGGAAGACATATATTCTCTTACAATGAAGGAAGAAAAAGTATAGAAGAATGGAATTTGTTCAGTTTAAAAAACCCGAGGACTTTAAACAAGAATGAACTGAACAATACATATTGAGTACATAATTATACCCCAGTGAAACAATCCCTCTAGCAGAGGCCACATGCAGAGTATGTCTAGATCCTGCTGATTTTCTAACCCCATCATTCTCTTGTTGGATATCTGGAGGCAATCTCTGTGAGTGTGTCTGTCATTTAACCAATACAGTGGGCTCAGGGATTCTAATGTGTTCTGGCAATTCCTCGGTAGATTCTTGTGGGCTCATAAAGTAGAAAGTTATTTTGAGTGCTCTTGAGGAAAGCCTGGGTCTACCCTTGATAAACATCTGTAACTTTATCTAGACATTTAGAGGCCTTAGCTATGTGGCTGATGGTGTCTGAACAGGTTTGGACAGGGCTGTCTGAGTGTTCATAGCTGTTGCATTTTTAGTAAATGCACATTTTTTAGTAAAAGCACATTTTTTAGTAAATGCCCATTTGGAAGTGCCCCAAAAATGCCTTTAAAATACATTTGCCTCCTTTCTCTGATGATCAGGGCATGAAGATATTCAGTAGACTACGATTTATCTGCAATGAATTCTTATATCAACAAAAAGCTATTCACTTTGTCTCTTGGTTCCACAGCTATCTTCTTTGCAAAGGGGGAAGAGGACTTCTGCCTAAAGCCAATAGTTAAATCTTTATATTTAAATTCTGAGATAGATAATTCCACTTGCAATGTTTGTAGGAACTCACAGTCAGCCACTGTGCCCCCTGAGGGTCTGCAAGCACAGTGGAGAAAGGTGACTCCCAAACTATAGTATCCCCTTGTAGCAAGACGGAAATTTTCGTCTTTATTGTCTGTTTCTCAGACAAGAAGATTTTATCCATACTGACAGAGGTTATTAGATCATAGATCCTACAAAATTTTGAGCTTAGCAAAGACCAGGAAGTTTGCTTCTCAAAGAAGAAAGATGAATCTTACTGATCTTTCAGTTTTGCTGGCCTGTGGCTGAATTCAGAGCCTCCCTAGAGCTGCTGTGGTGCACTGGTACTAAAATACCCATTGGCTAGGGGACATAGGCCAGATAACACAGACCCGTTGTCTACAAGTTGTTTGTGAGTTGGTTAGACCTCAGCATCCCCTGTTAAATTCTTAGTTTCCTATGACTCTTTGATCCTTGCTGTCACTAGGTATTCCTCTCAAAGGTTTAAAACCCCTTGAATTCAATCTGCAGAGCATGATTTCTCTCCTTTAAAAGAAATCGGATACTTCTGTTAGCTTCTAAGTCCATTAATATGACTTTTCCTACTGTGCTTGGAAACGTCCACCTTTTAATTTTGAGTCCTGTGCATGTGGGTAAGTGTCACATCTCTCTAGTTCCTTATGGGGTGGTTGAATCCCACTTCATCATGATATCACACAGAAACTAGAAATTAATTGATGCAGAGCATTGTCTCTGAGAATTGCTAAGCACTGTTATTATATTTGTGTGTTTTGGGGAAGAAGGAAATTAATTTGTGTGCTACAGTTTCACATCAATAAATTCTTTTTGTACTGTTATCTCTTCTTGTCAAGATGCCAGCCTGTATTGTAGACACAATATATATTTCATTTACTCTGACATGGTTCATAGTATGAATCATGCTAAACTTTGTAAAAGTGAAGATGGAAGAGCTATTTGTTTGTAAGGATCAGTATGTAGAAAAAAATCATGAATTATTTGTTAGGAACAATATTTTCTTGAAAGATATCCATTCAAAGTTCATAATTTTTCTGCAGGCTAAAAATAAAAAAGAAAGTCTTACCTGACATTTTGCAGTTGAGAGCCACAGTTGTTTAGCTCCAGTTAAATGAGAATGTCATAAAGAACTTGAACTCATATAGTGTCTCAAATGGGATCTAATCCATTAGTGATAATGGAAGTGTATCTGGGAAACTAGATGTTTATCAGCTCTTTTATAAACAGTAAGGAATTAAGCCTAATACCCCCTCTGAGGTAGATAAGTATTAATAGCCCCTCTTTCTGGGTGGAAATTGAAAGGCTTGGAGAGGTGAAATGATTTGCCTGAGGCCACACTTGAAACAGCAGTAGAATCCAGTCTTATTAACTCAAAGAGGCTTTTAACTGTTGCTTATTGCAAAAGCAGTATAAATGAATGACTTCAGTCCTTGCACTTATGAAAAAGTAGCTAAATTTATTTCTACCATGTAACTAACACAGAAAGCTAGGTTACCTGTTCTTTTATTAAAATGTAATAGTAGCGACCGTAATATTAATAATAATAATAGAAAAGTAGTGGCTATGTACAGTTATAATGAAAATTTTAGATAAAATCTATCCCATTCAAGTATGGATTCACATAAAATTCCCATCAGAAATGACTCTACAGTCAAGTACAGAGATTAACATTAATCTGACTTGATCTGGCATAAGATAGTTTGACTATTTTTTTTAATCAGCACAAATAATGTAACATTTCAGTATAGGAGTGTAGCTGTAGTTTGATGGAAAATGTTGAAAAGTTCTGATGATTTCATTTTTGGAGTGGTGTACAGGAACATCGAAACCACCAGAATGCCCTGGTCATTGTCATTTTTTTTCTACTGGGTAAGTGATAATTACTCTG